>BMAW01129520.1:0-43988 GCA_019974015.1 Nephila pilipes | reverse complement strand
GTCTAATTTAAAACTTCCCAGAATTCGAATGTATTGGGCAGAAAAAACTAGAATTCCCGTACTCGCAGACAACATTGTTTGTCTCACGAGTTTTCACGAGTTTTCAATAAGAAACAACTTAAAATTGAGAAATTATTTAAAAGTATAAGATAAAGATAAAGAGAAAAAAAAACGAATGATAAATTTTGGAAATTAGGATTCTTCTGCAAACATTTCGGACAGGAATACTTTATGATTTAAATTTTACATTATACTCATTATGCTAATTATTATGAATTAAGATTAAAGAAATATTTTAAATTAACATTATGATGTCCCTTTGTCCCAATGTCTCCTCCGGGAGACACTTAATTTCTCAAAAATAAAAATTAAAATAATTTTTTTAACATTTTTTTTCAGTACTTTTTCATGTATTTAGAACCGATTGATACGAATTATTCTAAATTTTAGGTTCAAAGTTGACCTTGTGTCTGAGGAGGTTAATATGACATTAACCCCGCACGACATTAAAGCCTCATCGTCAAAAAAAAAAGAAGAAAAAAAAGGAATATGGTGCTAATCCAAGAGTAAACCTACATCAACTCTTATCATACATAGAAAATAATTATTATGCCTAGGTGATTTATACCTAATTACTATACTAGGGTTTTGAGGGAAACTTTAGAATTCAAATCCTCTAACCATTGTCAAACACACCTCTAATTTTCAGCCATGATCAAATGACGGGGTCGACAACTTGTTGAGGTCCCCCATCACATCCACTTCAACGAGAATATCATTAATATTATAATACAATACGGAGAAAACTTGACATTTTAAAGCTGTTTTTGTAACATTAAATAAATTTCAAATTTTTCCTTGAATTATCTGCCTCTAAATCTAAATAACTACCAATGACAATAAACCTCATGTTTTTTTAATTTCAACTGAATGATGAAATAACGATAATCTCATTCTTCTGACTTCCACTCCACGGCATCCAAGGTCTCTGAGGAACCGTAGAATAGAATGGACAGTAATTCGTAATATTCAAAAGTGGTAGCCGAGTGGTCAGGATCTTAAGCTCGTAACCGGCGGTGTTACCTTCGAATCGTGAGTTCAAGTATTGATTCCTCTAAATACTTATCATATAGTAGGCAGATGCACGTTAATTTTTTCGAAGCTGCCTTTTGTTGGGAAGGTTTGAAACTTTGAAGTCTAGGGGTGAAAACTCTGCTGTCGTCCTCTGTCTCGACCGTATTTCAAAATTATGAGGCTTGTTGCCAATAGCTCTTCTGTTGATTCTAAGTACGATTTTAATAAACAATCAATGGACCAAACCTATCATTTCATACGGTAGAGAGAAAAAAAAGACTCAAACTCAAGACCTGCTAGCACCAGACCGCTATTTCACACCTGATATATAGTGAAACTAAATACAAATTGAGTCACAATGTTTCAAACAGTATTAAAATTATATATTTGTTTGGTTTAATGCAATTAATAAAATAATATATAATTATCTGACAGTATTCCCTCGAGAATGTTCAGTCTTAGTAATTGTATTGATTACAGTTTATATATTAATACTGGGATGTTTTTAATGTAATTAATTTTTTTGCAACGGAAAAATGGAGGCGTTTTTGTTATACTTATTATTTTTTCTTTGAATGAATGCACGAAAAAGACCAACATTAAAGGAATTTTAATGATATACTGTTAAATAAATTATGAAAAGAGCATCTCTCCAATCACGTTACCTCCCTTCTTTATATCTATTTGAACACGTTTTGGATCCCTACATGAAACATCTGGTTAAGCTCAAACATACGTCATTATGAAATAATCTATGCATGTGGCGTCTTGTCATATAAACTTTAAGAGACCGCATTTGGCGACATTTCGAAGAACGAAGAAGGAATACCGAACACGTTTTCATGCTGATGGTTCTACTGCAGATGGTGAATTTTATGTAGACCACGATTATTATTTGAATCGTAATTGCTTACATATAAAATATAAATAATGTCTAAAATTCAATTTAAAAATAATTATTTATACAATGATAATAACTATCGTATTTTGTATGATTTGGGATTTTAGTATACACTACTATTTCGGGAATCCGGCAGATATCGGACCTGATTATTGGAAAATCTCTACTATAATGGCATTTTAACAGAAAGCTATGCCTTATTGTAATAAATTTAATAAAGGTTATGCAAATAAGGCGTCGAAAACACGAAATAACTAAAACTACAAAAAAAATTTCCGTTTTGTATTGATAATAGAAGGCGTAAAATAACAAATATTCTTTGATGAATATTGATACTGTGATGAAATAATAAAGCGCTATTGCTAATTTTTACTTTACTTTTTTTTTCTGAAAATAAAATATGGTTTCAACTTCACATTATTTTGATATGAAATATGAAGAAAAAATTTGAATTCTAAAAATAATTTTAGGGTTAAGTATTGTTGATTACTTTTTTAAAAAATGTACTAACAATATTGTATATATATATATATAATTTGTATGTTCTCTATTATTACTGATAGAAATTAATGTAATGAATCACATTAATTGCCAACATTTTAATATCTTTGAACAATTTGAAAGTAACGTTGTTCATTATAATAAAAATTATATTAAATAACGTATTTTAAATTATTACATATTCACTTGATTTTTTTTAAAAAAATAAGAATGTTCCTCCGTTAATTGTCTAAAAACATTTAACCTAGGGACACATTGTGCCCTTAGATTAAAGCGTTCGTCAATGTTTTTTGCAGAACATTTCATTTTCTCGATAAACAAGTAGATATCGAACCACATTATTGCTGGATTACTAAAAAATCACTAAAAAAGAATTTAAACAGAAAAAGCTACGTATTGGTTAGTTTTATTTACGTCGCACTAGAAGCAACACGAAGTCTATTGGCGACGGACCTCGTAATTTTGAGCCTCTGTCAAGTTAATTATACAATGTTATTTATACAATGATACCTGAGCTGGCACCCGCCTCTCCTCATTTCCACACCACGCTAACGGCAGGACTTTGGGCTCCGACAAATTTAATGTGCATCAGCCCCTGCTACTCGGCGGGTCTTTGGTGACCTCAAGCTCGAGTAAACGACTCGACGATAACCTCCGGTCGCAGGCTAGGAATTACTGTATAAAATTTAATACAACACACACAAAAACCCAAAACCCCAAAAAAAAAAAAAAAAAAAAAAAAAAAGTACTGTTTTGTATTGAAAGTTTACATTATTCTATTGAAGTAAAAGCCTGGGGTAACGACTGTAAGGCTTGCGTGCCTGTGTAAATGTGCCGGATTACTGGCAAGACCGTACAGTGAAAATGCTGGATTATAGAGAGAATACCGGTTGTACTAAGTAAAGTTGTACAGAAACAAAAAAAAAATTTTCTTAGTTATAATAATTCAACTTCAGGTACAGTGTATGCGGGAATTTCGATTTATTATTATCATATTTATATAACGCTTATAAATTTTGTTGTAAATTGTTCGTAAGAATGTCCTTACCATAAAATGTAAATGGTTAATAACGAATATTCAACCTTTTTATTAAGAAAAAAGGTATTTACCATATTCTGTAGAATAGGAGTGTTATTTAATTCTTTCTAATTCTATTAGGAGTGTAATTTAATTAAAGGGGGGTTGGAGACCCCCCCCCCCTTTAGGGATTTGTAGAAATGCTTAAAGGGGTCTGTCTGTATGCATGAGAAAAAAAATCCGTATACTCTGTCTTTTAAAAAATTAAGTAGGGACATATAATAAAGCTTCTAAGTTCGTTCCTTGTGAAGGTTTATGATAAATTGCTGTAGGGATATAGTCTCATCTCTCATTAAGAATATACTTCAGCTTAATGTCCTTATATAAGATAAACAACAAGAATTTCACTTGTGTTCTTTTAACGAATAAAATTTTACTTGAATTTTTCGGTACATTAAGTATATTCAAAAATCATCAATCACCATTTAAAAATTATTTAGCTAAAAATAATTAATTATTTAAAACTTACTTAAATCATTTACTTGTTTATCTTTATTTCGCGGCAACAATATTTACATTTAGCTTGAAATATATTCGACTTAATTTATCGTTATCTTCAATTTTAAGATTTTGAAATGAACATTATTGTTCATTTCAATATTTTATCGTTTGATTTAAGTCTAATGATGAATTGATTAATTGAATAATTATTTAAATTTTTTTAAAAAGTTTGCACCTATTGTGGCTAAATGTGTTATTTGCAAAACTTTGCATATGATTTTTTCCTAAAAAAAAATTGTTCAGTTTTCTGTAAAACTTGGTTTCGGTCACAGTTTTATTTCATTTCAGAGGTACTTTTACATTTTGCTGGCGCAAATCTCGCTAAGCAACCTTTATTGGCGACAACACACAGTAAACTCATATTCCGTTTGGCGTCAGTAGTATCATTTTTGGCGACTTTATCACTTGCGTAGGCGAAATGGAAAAGTACTTATTCAGACAGAAGTGTTCAGACAGAAGTGTGTATTCAATCGAACCTCTATATTTTGAGCTTCTGAATATCGAACTTTTTTCAGAAAACTTATTTTTTCTATAAAATGGATTCCCGTACATCGAATAAAGTTTTTATACATCTGACAATTTTCAAATTCGAGCAATTTTTGCACATGGATGAGAACTAAACTGTGGCTGATTACCCCCTACCGAATAAGGATATATTGGTTGACTGCTTTGACCACGATGAGCCAGAAGATAATGATAACAACGAAGAAGAATTTGATGAAAAGCCATAAGAAAAAGGTTATGGAAGCAATTCAACGCTCAGGAAGAAATTTCTACCTCTTTGCATAAAAATGAACATTACTTTGAAAAGGTTTCAGCAAAATAATATGTTCAAAAAGACATTAGGAACTACTTAGATTTGAAAAAAAAATTGTTTCGTTTTTTTTTCTTGTATACAAACATTCAATATTTAGTACATTGTCAGCAAATTTGTAAATTGCATACGCATTGGTACATTTTTTAAAATAAATTTCCCATATACTTTAATATTTTTAATCTTTTCATCCTTAAAAAAATAAACTACGCATTTGTATTTTCGTAAGAAAATAATAAAAAGAAATTCATTATGCATTTTTATACAGCTAAAATTTCTATCTATCCAATTTTTCTCTTGGCACCTTGTGACTTTGGGCAATTCGCGATTTTCTCTTCAGTAACATTGGGGACTTTATGATCATTTGAATTGCATAAAGTTACAATTTCTTCCCGACCAAAATGAAACGGGATAAGAAGTGTAGTGAATTGAATTTGAGACGATGATATGTCAATGAAATGGATTGAAAGGAAAATGAAGGGAGATAGAAGATACCGCCTTGCTGGTAGAGATTTATAATTTGGATTAAGCAACTAAATTAATTTTGTGGATTGAAGAGAATTATAGTTAAATCATTGAGCTACAATGTTACAGTTCGTGATAACTATTGAATTCAGAAGGAGTGATTCGCATTTAAATGATAATATAAGATTATTGAGTTAAGTAGGGATTGGAGAGAAAGCGAATTTATATAGCTATTTTTCAGTGATAATTAAAAAAATATTTTAGTTTGTTCTTACTTGTCTTCAGTTGGACTTCGGTATTTATTGTTTAATGCATTCATTTAAGCTATGGCGCAAGAGTAGAATAATGAAAGACAGTCATTATAACCTTCAATTCGATTTATTGAGATTCAACTGTATAAATAAGAAATAGTCTTGTTAAGATATGTATTATAACGTATCAAAGCGGGATGTCCATCTAAAAAGCAATCTATGACCTTCATTTTACTATCAGAGTTCATGGAACAAAATTCTTTAATAATCTCTGATTTATAGCATAACCTCTGATTTCATGCTTTCTCACTGAGTACATATAATTATATTTATTAATATACATAAAATGAATTGTTTAATTTATTCGTAATAAATTTTTTTCACATAAAAATAATTTTTAAGAAAAAAATTTGGAAGGAAGGAGAAGTTATTATGGTTGTTCTATTCAGCACTGTACGTGAATGATAGGAGAGTCAATGGCTAAAAAAAATTATTTTTTTAATGTACTCTAAAGAAATTGAAAAGCTAAGGCTCCCGTCTTTCGGCCATTTTGATTTCGTGAACGTAATGTTAATTGGATGTAATTTATACTGCGCCTTTGAATTTGTACTTTGTTTTATTTATTTGAATGCGAAAAAGTGCATCCGAAAGAGCAAAAAAGTAACGAAAGTTTTAATGAAATTGCATTTTCTTCTCGGTTTTTGAAAATATTTTAAATATTTCTTAAAGACTGGAAAATCCACAAACGAATCATTAAAATAGGGGTAAATATATTTTTAAAAATTGTAGGAAAAATATAATTCAGCAGAATCCTTCATTATTTTTTACTTTTTCGGATGTACTGTTTTTACATTCGACTAGAAAAAAACAAGCCTAGTTTGAGGACGGTAGTGGACATTCCATACGATCATGAAACATTACAATCATGAAATCAAAATGGTCAGTAGAGGGAGCCTTAGTTAAAAAAAAAAATTTAAAACAACTTTAACAATAAATTAACATATAAATTTTTAATATCTGATGTTCCTTAAATTATGTGAATAACATTCTAAATCGTATAGTATCATAATGCTCATAAATAGAAAGGAACGACAAAATAAATAAATTAGCATTGATCCTGATACTTGGGATTCAACAAACATATTTTTAGGCACTCTAAGAGTTGCGAAAAAAAATCTTGAGATAATAATGAAAAGAAAAAGAGAAAAGAAAGAATCAAATAATATCCCTGAATAAATTTTTAAAAATATAATATATTAAATACAAATATTATTAATATGGAACCTATAATAAATATTTAAGTGCACGTAATATTTATATGATGCCTCAAACCAAAAAAAAAAAAAACCATATACAGCATATCATGAAAATAAAGTGAGTCCAGAAATTAACTTCGGACTTATTATTAAATATAAGACTAAAAAAAAACATCTGTAAATAAGGTTCTCATTTTTTTAATTGCATAAATCATCAGGTAGGATGATGTCACGATAATTACAATTGATGAAAACCGCATTCTAAAAACACAATTTTTGTTTTTGTTTGATGTAATTATTAAAAAAAAAAAAAGATTGTTAAAGGAAGAGACAAAACTCGGTTCCGTTTTCAAAATCGGAATTTCAATTGGTAAGTCATTAAAAAATTTCTAAAATAAAAAGTGAAACGAAGAATTCATGTAGGTTTCAATCCAGAATTCATGTATTTGAGACATTTTTTGTGTATATATTTGAAATCAAATTTACATAAGCCATATTTATTGAATTCTTTGATAAACTTAAATTCATATTCTTTGTTTGGGTACAAGCTAATTGTAATTAGAAAGCATTGCATGTGCAAAAGTGCTTTGGATAATATAATAAGTCATTCTGAATTTTGCTTTGAAATATTTTACTTATTTTTCATAATTCAATGTACACAAAATTAGCTCAAAAATAATAATTATAATAATGCGTCGCAATACACGCTACAGTAATGTATTCAATTTAAAAATGAAATTAATTTATTTCAATCTGTTTTCAAATTCCATTTTTTTTTTTCTTTCTAAAAAGCTTTTTATAAACTTTTAAAAATTCATTTAATCGTCGTTCTAAATGTAACTCAACTTGGAAACTCGAACTCGCTATCAATCACTCAAAAACGTTATTTTCCTCATCATGATGTCGTTTGTCATATTTCTGAAAAAGTAAAATAAATAAATAAAATTAATAAAAAAAAAAGATCAGGAAGTTAATCTGTAAAAGCAAATGCGGAAATATGAAATAATATATTCGCCTACTAATTTGCTTTTCAATTATTGACCGTCAGAGGTCGAAAAGTCTACTTCAGCCATAAAATATAAATAAATAAAAAAAAAAAAAAAAAAGGCTTAAAACCGGACGATTTCACGAACTATATCACATTTGGAACACTTCGAATTGGACAAAGGGAAAAATGGGACTTATGTGGAGTTACTAACTAGACTGAGAAACTCATAAAAAGATTCGGACAATGACTACAGCGTCAACTAAGCTATCTTCTTTTCAAAGAAGAATAAATTGTCATGGAAATATAGGCAGAACGATTTTTTTTTTATTCCACAACGATATAGAACGATTCTTCGGAAAATGGGCTATGAAAAGTTTCCACAGCAAACGATAATATTTCTAAAACTGGGATTAAGCTCCATTTTTCTATTCTGTAATGTTTTTACTACATCCTTTGTTTTGGTAAAATTACTAGATATTTAACTAGATCAACACAGCTTCATTTATAAACAAAAACAATATGAGCATTTTTAAAACTAGTTCAGGTAATAATATGTTTACCATTTTTCTGGATGAATATAAATTTTATTTCTGTGTTTACTTTTGTAAAGTCTTTGCGCTAAATTTCAAAGCCTTTTATACTTGCCCATCATATATTCTCATTTCCCTGAAGAGTCAAAAGAGTTGCAAAATCTTTTAAATATAAAATATGAAAAAATGGCAACAAAAATTTGAATATTTTTTTTTATAATTATCTTTGTTATTTTACATCCGTTCGTCATTTATTTACAAAATAAATGAGGTCAACACGTGTTTGCAAATACTTAGCACCTGCTATACTTTATGCTGCTTGTCCCATTTATTTTTTTCATCAGAAATGTGATTAATTAGATTTATCAGCCTATTTAAAAATACAGTTAAGCCTCTCAAAGTTGACCACCCAAGGAGGTGGAACAAACCGGGAACACAGAGGTAGCCAATGTATGAAACTGGACCTAAAGTACTGCATGAATCCACTTAACTTCCTTTTACAATGTTAGAGAATATAAGAAATCATACATAACCAAAACACTATAAAATTATATTATTAGCATCTTTCAAAATGAATAAATTTACTATTTTCTCACGAATTAATTATCTGAAGGAGAAAAAAAAAAGAATTTAAAAATATAAATTTTTGTCCGTTTCCTTTATTATAAAAAGGTAATGAAAAAAAAAAAAAAAAGAAAAAGAAAAACTTTAATTCTTACATCACTATATAATATATATCTCGTAAATTGATCACAGCATGTGACTTTAATCACGTAAACTTACGCATGTGACTTTAATCACGTAATCATGCATAACATTCTGATGTAAATCGAGTTTTTAAAACGAACCGATAATTTTATGTGATTTAGTCCTGGATTTAAGTTCATGTTTTCTCTCAACTGTATTGTACGATGTATTGTACGATGTGAGATAAACCATAAGGTGCAGGATTAATCTCACTTGGGGTTACAGCAAAAGACAGATAAAGGATTATAATTAAAGAATAGAATAATGCAATTAAGGGGAAGAAAAAAAGCCCATTGACTTTACCTTTTCTTTAGCGTAAAATGCATTCCACTGCTCAAGTTACGTAATACGTTTGCAAATTAGACATAACTACTAGTACATATCCTATAATCAAAAAATTACAAACAGTTACATTTAAAAAATATACATGTAAGTTGAAACTGTCGGTAAAGTTCAAGAATTCCGAAATATAAGAAAATCTTAGTCATAAAAATTAGGAGTGGGGATGAACCCAAATTTGAAGGAAAATGAAATATATTAATAATCATAACGCATTTGTAAAAAAAAAAAAAAATGAATCATGATTAATTCGTTTTTCAAAAAAAATATTTTCCCCTTTTTCTTATGCCTGCATTTAAAAAAAAAAATAATTAATTGATTGTATTTATCGTAAAAACAAGTAATATATTCTGTTAAAAAATTCTGTCTGTTTTAAATGTTATAAAATTGAAGTTAACAATGATGAATTTTTTTAACAAATGTAATACGAAAATTTTAAGGATTCTTAAATAAGGATGAAAAAAAATAACAAACTTTTTTCTTTTTTTCTAAAATTTTTTTTTAATCTGCTGGGAAATACGAAAAGTATATGTGAAACATGTAATATCTATACATATATACTATTCCCCTATCTACAAATTTAAAAAAATCTTTATAAAATTACCAAAATTAAGTTCCGTATTCTTATAATGTAGCTGTATATCTTGCGATTCCATAACAGAAATGCGTCTTCCGGTATCATAAGATGCGATGAAACGCTGCTGTTGCCGAAGAATGGAACAAAAAAGAAGCATTACAGAATAACGTCTGTTTTTCAATAGTTACATTTCAGGAACATAAGTTTTATTTTGAAATGTAAAAAAGAAGCATCTTTTGAAAGGGAACTCATTTCGTAAAACTCAGAAAAACATTTTATGAAACCTCCAACACAACTTTACTTTTACGAAAACTCATAAAATACTTCTTTTACACCTGCTGGTAAAATAGTTTTTAAAAGAAGAAATTTTATTTTTTGCATCTGTTGCTATTATTCGAAACGTCCAAGAAAGTAAAAGCCATTTTGTCTAGAAAACGTTATATTCACGGCTATGGTTGCCATAGTTACGATAGATGACGTCATAAACGAGTCGTTTATCTTTTTCCCTTACGCGTGGAAATATCGTCTACCAACAGAATTATGTGTTCATATTTATTTAGCTTAGCAAAGTAATTTTCCCAAAGTATTCGGCTATTTAATAAGCCTACGCTGAATTACGAATAATCAGAAATATGTGGATATACTTGTTTATTTGTACAGGAAATTTGGCCGCATTCGGTCTCGGTTATTTACCACTGAAGACATTTGTGTATCCTTAGGTTTATTTCAGGATATAATTTATTCAAGTTCAGTTGTCATTTCATTTCCTTGACATATCTTATAATGATGATTCGAGTTCTGCAAAGATGAGTATCGTTACTTCTTTCCTCGATCTAATAAATAATTTATATGTAAGAAGCGCTGTGCCATAGATAATTTGTTAGCACAAGATGTCTCTTCTTATGATTAAAATGCAATACTAAGCCAATGCTTTGTGACGAAATTCAGGATGCTGAGGCACCGAAATGATTCAAAATTTGAATAATTTTTTTTTAGTGTTGCAAAGTAGAGGGTGTTTTGCTGATTCCTCAGATACATTATTTACGACTATTTGATAAATAAAACGTTTTAAAATAGAATTTTAAAATAATAAACAAACGTACCATAACAAGGAGAGAAAAAATCTGTAATTTGTATTTTTCTCGAAAAGATGTTCAGAGTGGTTCACTTTCCTCAAAATCTACTTGATCCGTAGCTCTGATATTTTGCATGAAATGAGATTATCGCCTATACTGCGAAAACAAATTTTTCTTATAAACTCCCAAATATTTTGTATTATACTGCATTCAAATTACAGAACATTTGAATCATAAGACTTAAAACTTTAATTTAACTTAATATTTGAAATTTTTATTATGTTCAGTGTTTAGAAAGTTATGTTTATAAATACTCTGTAAATTTATAAAACTATAAATGCAGTGGATTTTTTTTTTATGTAAGATGTACTTAAGGCTCCCGTCTACCCGCCATTTTGATTTCATCAGTTTAATGTTAATCCTATGGGATTTCGACTTTAATTCTCACATCTTTATTATTTGTTCTATTTGAATGCAATAAAGTGCATCCGAAAGAGCAAAAAATAATGAATGCTTCTGTGGAATTACTTTTTTCTCCAATTTTTAAGAATATTTGAAAATATTATTTAAAGACCGGAAAACTCAAAAACGAATAATTAAAATAAGAATAAAAATATTTTTAAAAATCTTAGGAAAAAAGTAATTCCACAGAAGCATTGATTATTTTTTGCTCTTTCAAGTGCACTTTATTGCATTCAAATAGATCAAATAATAAAGATGTGAGAATTAAAGTCAAAATTCCATAGGATTAACATTACGTCCACGAAATCAAAATGGCGGCTAGACGGGAGCCTTAAGCCATACTTTCGGTAATTTACCATAGAAATATAGTTAAAATAATTCCCTCTTCCAACGAAAAAAAAAAAAAATTAAGATGTTTGTGCACATTTTTAATACTGATATCAAACACTAGATTCAATTTTATTGCTTAGTAAAGGAAAAAGTTAGTGTATATTTTTTAACCAGTTTTCCGATAAGTAGAGGGAAAATTTAGGATAGACTATTGAAAAATTTTTTTGTATGGGAGGTGGATATCAGATAGGTCAAAAAAAAGATGACGTCATCGTCCCACTGCGTTTGTAGTAACCAGCGGTTCGAAACGCTGAACGGGAGGGTAGGAAGAGATAGATGCCTCGGTTCGTGAACATGTTCATGAGCAAGATGTTTTAGACACGTCTTGCTTTGGTTCACGAATTACGCTTGGTTTGTGTTGTTTTTACACATTATGTTCTAAAGTACCCCTTAGCGTGGCTCTCATAAAAGTGATAAGAGCAAATAATAATGCTATTAGAAGGCCCAATCGAATTACGATCGATAAAAGGAACGAAATATTAGCTAATCTCAACAATAGTGTTTCTAATCTTACCAGCAGTTTGATTTGACGAAATCTACTATTTGTACAGTCGGCCATTGTATCTGGAATATAGACAAAGAAAGAAGGGGGGAAAAAACTGAATTCAGAATATCAGAGTGTCCTTATAGACTCTGTTTCCAAGTGGAACTTAGGTCGCGGTAGCCTAGTGGTCATGGTCATATACTCACGACCGGCGTTTTTTTTTTCCCAAATCGCGGGTTCGAATCATGATGCTACTTAAGACCCATCTGATGATGCAAGTTAAATCTGGTCGAAGTCCCAAATCTTCCCTTTCGCGTGGTGTGAAAGTTTGAAGCGGGAAATGTCAGTTCAGGTGTCGCCCTCGTCACTTGATCGAGGATTAAAATTACGAGGTTCGTCGCGAATAGTCCTCATGTTGTTTCTCAGTGCGACTTTCATAAACAATCACAATCCAAATAGTAGTACCAGGAATCCTCATTTCCTTTTCAACCATGTGTACCAGCAATATATTATCCCTACAAAGCCAATACTGAACAACTGTCGTGTTTTTATATGTTTATGTTTGTTCTTTATAATAGCGCCTGTTTTCGTCTTTTTCTGTATTTCTTTAAAACTAAACCCAGAAAAATAAGGCACAAATAGCTTGTTTCTGGGTTTTGAACGGATTTATTCTGTTTTCATTAATTTAAATGGGGAACACATAGTTTCGGTTCGGGAACTGAGTTCGTGAACCGAAGTATGATTGTAGTGCAGATGAACCATTACGAGAAGAATTCTGACTCTCTTTTCCGATAAAAAAAAAAAGTTAATTTCCTCACAGGGAGAAACAACTCTTTTCAGGTTGTTATCGTCGATATCTACTCTATATCTTGGGAATTCTCAGGACCGCTCATCAATTAGGCATTTTGGTACACGGTTTATCATCCTTGCCCCTGTATTCTGAATCGTGATCATTCGACAAGATTGACACCAAAGCTGGCACCATTTCCCACCAAAGTGAGGACTTCGAGCCCAATACATTTACTGTGCACCAACTGCTCCATGCGGCGGAATTTCTGTAGATCAGGACTCGAACCTACGGTTCGACTGAGACATAGCTAAGCACGAATTTGAGCCATGATTTATCGGCTACTGTAAGCGTCGAATATACAATCCTGCAATTTGATTGATTTTTTCCCCTTAAAGACATGCTGAGAAAAGTGATAGGTTGCTTACTAGCAAGGGAGAAAAAACACAATGTGCTATAGATGTTGCATATTTAGAAGCATTTATGTTGATTGATATCTACGTCTTCATGATAAAAATTATGATTCTGAGGAGAACATTAGAGGTACAAGAGAAAAATAATGCTTCCATGGGCATAACTTTTTTTTCATTTGTTGCTTTATTTTCACAATTTTTGTTGCGTCTGAACTCCACATGCATCCTCTATACAATGAATTCTTCACTTTTCGACATTGACAGCATCCTTTATCCCCGTTCTTACGCCAACGCATAACTGGTCGAACAAACCCGTCGGCGAAGAAAAGGAATGTTGTCGACGCCAGGCTTTGACGGCAGCTTTAATTTCGACAGAATGAAGGAAAGAGATATCTCTTAAGGTGCCTTTTCTCCTTTGAGAAGGGGTGAAAGCTCCGAGGTGCAAGTGTAGGTGCACACTGATGCCTTCCTATTTCGACCTCATCTCCACGTGGATCGCCTTCTTCGTTCTCAGAACACCTGGATATCTTCCCTAAAGGAAATAAATGCATTATATAACGAACGCATGAAATTTTCAGGTTCAACAAGAATTTTAAAAATCGAGAGACGAAAATAAACGTCCATGGAGGCATTACTTATCGGCCACACTTTGTAATAAGTAATTAACAATGCCATAACAATAATTAGTCACCCGAAATTCAAAGTCGTCAAAGTTAGGGAGATTTTGAGCGTTGTATACCATTGAAAGATGGGTGTAAGTGAGAGATGGTTGGTTTTATTAACGTCGCACTAGAAGCAACACGTAGACTATTGGTGACGGTCCTCGTAATTTTGAACCTCGGTCAAGTGACGAGGACGACACCTGAAATGGCACCTCCCTCTCCTAACTTCTACGCCATACTAACGGGAGGACTTGAGAACTCAACCAGATTTTACGAGCATTCGTCCACTACACGGCGGGTTTTTTGTGACATCGGGGCTCGAAACTACGGCTTGATGAAGACAAATGCTAACCATAAGTCCGGGATCACTAGGCTACCTCTTCCACTTATTACTGAATTAATTTTTACAATCTTTTATAATATGAAAGTTTTCAAAACATTTCTCACACACGTAAATGAGAGCTCGCAGGACAACAATATGATGATGCTTGTCTCCTTCTACGATTTATTTTATCGGAATGTACTCGACTATTTTACTTCCGGAACGTACTACTTTAACACTGGGATGTACTTTTCCTTCGAAAATTTCTACTCAATTGGATAACCAACCCCTGTGCGAATTTGAAGTGATTTTAGGGTATTTCACACTTTTCTTTCCACACTTCTTTGTGCAGAATATAGCCGTGTTGCGGGACTGATGCATGTCATGATCTGTCAAGGTCCCAAATGCAAGTTTGAAAAAGAGAGGTAACAGCTCAGGTGTCATCCTCGTCACTTGACCGGGGATCAAAATGACGAGTTCCGTCGTCCTTGAGTTGCTTCAAAGTACAGCGTTAATAAAACAATTTAATTTTAAAAGATAAGAATATTCATTGCACATGACTCCAAAGCTCAAATGGTCGTTTGCAACTATTTATAGCGATGGCCGTAAACTTACACGAACGTACTTTATATTATATCATTAAAAAGGTTCATTTGTCTATATATAAGAAAAGACAAACGTGTCTCTCTAGTCTTCCGATTTCTATAATATTATTACTAATACATGTCTCCGTAGCAGAACTTTTCAAAAGTTAACGAATAATAATGCAGTTTAAAAATATATTTCAAGTCTGGTTACAGGCATATGCTTTATATGTAACATAAAAGTATATGATAGAATGAATACATTTTGGATAGAAATTGTCTATTGATTTGTTTGAATTTTAAAGATAAATGACTATTTGTGACACACAACTATATGAATTTATATTATTACCAGCTGGCATACCTGTTCTTCACACGGAAGCATAAAAATTGTTTAATAAGCATCAACTTTTAAATAGTCTTTTGAGTGGTGTTAAGTGAACCGCAAGTGATTATTAGAAGTGCTCCATTCTTTTTTTTAAAAGAGCGCCAAATATTCATTCCGTACACCGTACGAATACAGTTTTCGTTGTATGGATACATACATGGATGAGGGGATTTGGAATATTTTTAAAAATCCTAAGTTCACGCTTTTCAACCCTATTTTCAAAAACTCGCCAACATTGTTCAATTAATTTCTTTCTTTCAGATAGTGCAAAACTTTGCGGCGTAGTTCTAGAACTACGCCGCGAAGTTTATAAAAATATCGTTTCGACATTGTCGAGAAAAATCTATTAAAACGGCAGAAAATTATTAAAATATGAAATAAATTAATTTTAAGAAAATAAACTCATAAGAAAATTTTTTAAAGTAAACCGACGCTGTCGCCATCTGTCGGTGCTGAAAAAGTGGGTTTTCCAAAAACAAAAAAACACAAAAAAGAAATTTGAAACATTTTTTTGATGGAATAAGCAAACACCAGCAAAACTCCCTAAAAATTTATAACGATTCGATCAACGAAATGGATTTACGTAACAGACAGACAAATATCAGAATAATTTTCTATCAGAACACATTTGTTGAATTAAGGTTTCGCTCTTTGTCATGTGTTGAAGTTAAGCCTTAAATTTTAACAAAATGTAGAAAATAAGTTTAATGTATGTTTTCAAAATTAAATTTTTAACTAATTCACCCGAGAGAATTTAGCACTATTCCAGTTAGATAAGCGAAGGTTTCCCACATAGCCTAATCGAAAAATATTGCCGTTCTATGGAGTTCATCAGGTTTGGGAACCATGGCCATGTGACCTCTCCAAGCTATTTTCCTTCACCTCTCTAAATCAATCTCATTTAGCCCTCTAGTACACTTCATTCATAGCCCTCTAACGGTAAAATTGATATAAACCATCCCCCTGAACATATATCATTGGCGTCTCCCTCTTCTATAATACGCAATCCCACAAACAGCTACGTCACCCTGTACAAACAACAGAGCATGCGATGATAAATCGTCAGTTTTCTTCTGATTGACAAGACACTGTACAGAACCAGCGCATCTTCCACAGTGATCTTTTGGAACAGATACGCAACCTCGTTTAGAGCCACCCCGCTTTTTACAGGTTGGCGTCTCCTGCCCACGCTGGTGGACCCTATTGTTCGATTTGAGGAGAAGGATGGAGATCAGATGTGAAATCATTTGCACGTACGCAGATCGGGATCTGTGGAGAGATCTTGCGGCGCCACAGCGTCGGTGACACAAATAGAGGCTATCGAATTTGGCGAGTGCAATTATCTGGCTGTGGAAAAAGAAAAAGGTCATTTGGCGTGTTCTTGCGCGGTTCGATGGCTGAAGGGAATCATTAATTCAATTTGTTTACGTATAGATTCGAGTGGTCTAGTTTAGGTCTGAGGGGTCGCGTTGGATTCGAAGATGGGTGACCTTTGATTGAGGTGTCTTATCCAGCGACTTCGAAATGAAGTTCAGCTAGAAAGAAAAAGCGGATTGAAAATCGAAAAAAGAATTTTGAAGAACACTGAGCGTTTTGAAATTGCACTTTTGTTCTTTGAATATGTTTAAAGAGGCATTGGAAGTTTTTCATGTGTAGATTTGATTGACTTGTTTCGTTCGTGTTTCATTTAGCTTCATTTTTGAGCCCTTGATGTAGTGCGGGATCTTTCTCGAGGAGAAATGCTTGACATATTGGATGGGAATTGTTTTCCTTGTGAGCTGTTTTGGTCAACTGTCCCACATTTTCTTGAAAGTTGATTAAATGATTAAATAATAACATTAATAATTCGACGTTTTTATCCTGGCTGACCAATCATCGAAAATTATTTTATCCCTTCTATTTCAAAAGAACAATGTATGCTATCAAAACAAAACCATGCATTTTTTTTTTCAGTTTTAGTTCTATGTGTGTTATACTCTTAGTTTGCGTGTACTGCATTAAATTTTATACAATACGTTGCTTTTGCTGTTTGAAAGCCTTAGTAATTGTGATTACCAGTAATCCGGCGTTTTCGCTAATCCGGCAGAGCTCTGGTTCGAGATTACCGAGAAAATACTGTAATGGAATAAATTGCAAAAACATCATTGAGGAACTCACAACCTAAGGGCATAATATGTCCCTAGATTGAATGTTTTCAGTTGAATAACTGAGGGGGACATATTTATTTCTTTTTAAAAAGAAACTTTTTTTAAGTGGACGTAATGATTTAAAATACATTATTTAATATATATTTTTTTACCATAGTGAATATTATTACTTTCAAACTGTTCGAAAAAATTAAAGAATAAGCAATTAATGGGATTCATTATATTAATTTCAAGAAGAAATAATAATGGACACACAGACACAAAAATAATTTACATAATTGCTGATACATTTTCGAAAATAAATCAGTAATAGATTCAATTTTTTTTTTTTTTTTTTTTTTTTTTATAATTCATTATATGCCTCCATATTTCATATTAAAACAATCTGATGTAGAAATCGTATTTTATTTTAGGGAAAAGAAAAAAGCAAAAATTTGTAATAACGCTTTGTTATTTCTTCATAAATATAAATAATTATTCTTATAATATGACATTGAAACGATTTTCGCAAAAAAAAAAAGAAGAAATAATAAAGCAAAAATTTGCAATAACTTTTCCTTATTTCTTTATAAACGTATATAATTACTAACCATCGGTAATTACATATTATTTCTGTTGTGAACAGAAAAAGAATATCTCGTTAAATATCCCATTACCGTTGAAATCATCTAAATTTTTGTGAGAAAATTTTTGATTGTCAACAAATAGAATTAGAAATAGAGACATTAATTCCAAGGAAAATATAATTATCGCATAACTATTCTACCTTCCATTATATCAAAACACAAAAACCCTAAGCAGCCTTTACATCTTTTAAAAAATCTGTACTTTACCAATTTTTTCCATCTTTTTTTTTTTTTTTTTTATTGAAAAGCAAAACCCGAGCAGCTGAAAACGACATCGAAAATTGTTACGAACTTCGAGATACTTATTAGAAGTACACTTTTAATTCTTACTGTATGAAGGCGTTCCATTCAGGGACAAATGCAACGACCTGCTTTCTTCAAGAAGTCATTTTACGAAATCTAGATAATGTCCCTCGATTCTTCAGTGAAAAGGTTATTCTTTTTTGAGATCAAAAGAAAGGACAATTTTGTTCTTCGTTGATAAGAAAGGCAAGCAGACAATAACTTTTATAGCCAAAAGAAGCTAAATTTGGAATTCTATATTCGAAATCTGCATGCGAGGTATTGTCTCTTTAACCATTTCTATGACAATAAGCCTAAAATGAATAACAATGAGTTTGGATCGTGAACTTTATGCAGAAAGGTCGTGGAGTCGTGCTATGATTTTTGAGTTATTTCGCGATGCCATCTATAGCCTGCTAAATAAACTATTTTTACTGAAAGTTCAGTTTCCTGAACAGTTTTGTAGGAAGTTTAAACACAGAAGTTTTTACTTATCACAAATGTTGTGAAAACAGGAAAGAAACAGAATGATTTGATGAATCAAACTCATTCAGTCTTGAAAACAAATCAAATTTTTGAAGCTTAATTCGTATATTTTGTTCCTTATGTGAATTCAAATTGCACACATTATTCTTTTTTAATGAAATTTTCCTTTTTTTTTTTCCTTTTCTTCACCAGTTTGTAAATGTTTGAAAAGAATATTGCTAGAAATTAACTATGCATTAAATACTTAAAAATGATACTACTTTTGAAATTAATTTATTTCCCACTAAAGTCTTGAGTTTAAATTTTTAAGAAAAAAAATTCTATTTATAACTTGTATATTGAAAGATTTTTAATTAATTAATTTAATGAGTAATTCTATCTATTAATTCAGAAAGGTTCGAAATTTTTAAAAGATAAGCTGATGCTTAGATGTTTTTCCGAAGTGTTTCGTGAATAGTTTAAGAAAATTAAAAAAAAAACTATTTTGGGATACTTTAAAATATAAGATAAAAAATAAAACAGTTGTTTTCAATGAGGAAAGTTTTTAAATTAATCTTAAAATTAGAACACTTTTCATTGCGCTAGATGTTATTTTTAAAATATTCATGACCAAAATAACACCTGTTGCTGAAACATTCGGAACAAATTTACAATTATTCGATAAACAGCAATCCTATTCTATTTCACAAAACAAAAACAAAAAAAAGTATAATCCCGAATTTCAGGAATAAAATGGATATTCTCATTTTGAAATCTAAATTGCACACATATTGACTCACAAACATGAACTACCAGACAGTTTTGAGGACGTAACTATTACTCTTTCTGTGAATCATGTAACAATCAAATTACAGAGTAAACATGCTTTTAAAAAATATTTTGTCATTCTAATCGAACATCAAACAATGCTACGCTTGATTTGCAAATTATATTTTCATTTAAAAAAAATGTGAATACAAGTCACAGAACAAATATGAAATATTGGTAATATAATCGATGAAAAGTAACACTTTACACTATAATTAAGATGTAAGACCTTTAAGACTCCCGTCTACCCACCATTTTGATTTTCGTGAACGTAATGTTAATCCTATGGAATTTCGACTTGAATTCTCACATCTTTACTATTTGATTAATTTGAATACGATAAAGTGCACCTGAAAGAGAAAAAAAAATAATGAATGCTTCTGTGGAATTACTTTTTTCCTCCGATTCTTAAAAATATTCTTTAAAGACCGGAAAATTTAAAAACGAATTATTAAAATAAGAATAAAAATATTTTTAAAAATCGGAGGGGAAAAAGTAATTCCATACAAGCATTCATTATTTTTTGCTCTTTCAGGTGCACTTTATTGCATTCAAATTGATCAAATAGTAAAGATGTGAGAATTCAAGTCGAAATTCCATAGGATTAACATTACGTTCACGAAATCAAAATGGCGGGAAGACGAGAGCCTTAAGATTATTCTAATCATTATTTTTTAAAAAAAAAACAAATAGAAGCAAAATACACCACTAAAGGGTTTGGGAGGAATCTAATTCTTAAAAGAAGCTGTGTTTTCTGGTGAGATCGAGTACGTTCGAATATTTTTTAACTTTGGAAGTAAATCTTGTGGAGTTATGTATAAGCTTCATAAACATTCAATTATAGATGAAAGCAGAAATTGTTGTAGTACTTTACCACATTTGCTAGTAATTAAGTAATTTAATTTTCTTTCATACTCATGGCTAATAAAAATCACATTTTCAGCAAAAAATAATTCATGAGATTTAAGGCTGTTTAATATTTTTTAAAAAAAGGACATAAATTCAGAACATTTGTTCAAACAAAAAATTGTCTATTTGTATAACTTTGCACGATTTTCAGAAATCCGTTTATTAATTATACTGTAACCTTGAAATGAAATTTAAAAAAAATCATTAATATTCAGTTAACGTTACGGTATAAGAGACGAATTAAATACATTTTCATACATAAAACTTTGTACATGTTCGAATAAAAATTAATAGCTAAATAAAATACAATTCTCAGTATCCACTAGTAGAGTCAAAATATGGTATTGATAAAGGGGGTTATTTATCTAAAAAATGCTCTGTTTTTGGTCCTGTCATGCAACATTGATTAGAGAATTATTTCATGTAAAAGAAATAAAAAAAATCGCTCGAGAGTAAGTCAATGTAATTAAAATGTTTCACTTCTGATAATGTAAGAATTGTTTAAATATATATTAATAAATTTTGAATATTTTAATCTGATTGTGCTTCAATTTTGGATTGTTCTTTCTATTCTTGCTTTGTTTTAGTTCAGTTCTTTTTCTCTTTATATATCTTGGTTTCTATTGTTTTGTTCACTTGTTTTTTTAAACTATTTTATGGTGTTTCCACATTTTCTGTATTATTTTTTCGTAGGTGAATGTTAAGCCTGTAAAACGAGTTTTTAACCAGAAAATCTGTCCTAAGTCAGTTTATAAATGTCATAGCTTAATTTTCTGTTTTGGTTTATTTCTCCTATTCTTACTTCAGACAAAAAAATTTCGTGTTAAGTTTTGTATATTTTGTGGTTCATCTTTTTTTTTCCTCCCTTCTTTTCATTCAATTAAATTCTCTTTCTTCTTATTTTTTTTATGTAACTTTCCGATTTTCTATATTTGCATTTCCAATATTAAACATTATTCCCAATGTCTTATTTCTGAGTTTAGTTGAAGTTAATCAAATTAGTTTTTGTTTCTTCTGAATGAACGAGCCTTTATAATCAATCGATTCATCATTTTTTGAGACAATATACGAGTTGATATACTGAACTGATCAGCGATTACAAAAGTGTATACGTTGTATAACATCCTCATCGCACAATTGTACTTGTGTTACGCTTAACCTCTTTTTATGGTCAGAAAGACCCCTCTTCCGAATGCATCCATCCGTAACTTATTATCCATCCAACACATTGTTTACCACATCCCACCTAAAAACACTGGAGCAAAGACTGGGTCCTATTTCCTTCTGCAGAGCCGGTAACGGTACTGTGCATTTGTATGGCCACATGTCAAGGCCACATAAAAAAAAATGAGAGAGAAAACTTATTATGGCGTTATGTATGTGCTCATGAAGACACGCATTCGGGGTCCATCCGGGAAGGGTGGTTCAGCGAAATTCGTCTGCAAGATGACACCCCCTCCTCTTCTCCAAATTATCCAGAATAAGAGCCTAGATGAGAATATTAGATAAGAGGAAGGGGGGATCTGACGTAAGCGCAAGGCCTACTTAAAATCCGGTCCTGGAAGATCAAAAAAGAAGTAAAAAGTGCCCCTGCAGATTTTTTTCATCCCTCTTCCCTCCCCTTTTAGCAAAAGCTGCTGATCCATTGAAAATGAAAATGACCCCCTCTAGTTACAGGACGCCTGCGGATAGAGTTCCCGCATAACTGACTTGATTTTTTGTCATTATTATTGCGCCGCTTCCATTTTTTATACACACTCCACATTGCCACCCACCTTCTTAGAGGTCGGGAGGGGCTTAAAGACCCCTACGGATGAGAAAGTTGAAGGACGGGGCTTGTGGATGTAGGGGTCGTCTGTAAAGCTCCATTCATAGATGGTTAAGTGAGAACTAAAAGTAGATAACTTGCAAAAAACTAATCATTCAACTGCGTTTTGCAGGTTTGTTGGTTTTTCTCTGGTAAATATGTCCGATTTCATTTCCAAGCTTATATGAATGGTGGTTATATATATATATATATATATATATATATATATATGAATTAAATTTATAAAAGTTGTTAAATTAATTTCTGTTCAATGACTAAAATAACTAAACTATACAAAAATATATATGTTTAATACATATAGAAAACAATTGCAGTTGAATGCAAATTATTTTAAAGAAATTCATATTAGTATAACAATTTTTAACATCGGAAAAGCGTTTTTTTACATGTTCGAAAGCTCAATATACATTTATATTTCCCATAAAATTGGTGATTTGATTTAAAAATTTTCCGATTAGGTGTTTAGAATAACCAAACTCATTTCAGAGTATTTTTCGTTAATTATTAATTCACTTCCTAGAAAAAGAAATTGATTATCTAATCAATTAACTGTAATTTTAAACTAAATGATTTCATTCATCACGCTTATTTTTTTTAAAAAAAAACATACATACTCATATTTCAGTGATAATTTTGATGTATCATATACATTCTAATGAACTAATATTTATCAATGTTGTGGCCATCAGTTCATCAAACAAATTTTAAGCTATTTATCACTTCATTTTGAAACTGACTTTTTTTTTTAAAAAAAAAAAAATAAAAAACAATCAATTTTATACCTAAAACAATACCATTTTTAATGTTCCATAATCAATAAACATTCATAAGTTCGCCTGAATAATTAAACTCAAACACAAAGTATTTTTTTGATTTATGATGTTCGAGCAGTCTCTAAATTCCGTCATACAACTAGGTACTAAACGGAAGATTTATTGTCTGCCATTTATTGCGCAGTCAAACGATTCATTTGCCTAGACACAACCGAATATGTTTCATGAATTTAATTCAAATGTCCTTAATGCCTCTGGCTGCGAAGTCCTTGCTAAGCCGTCAGATTTGACCTTATGTAAATAATTTTATTTCGTAAATGGAATTTTGATAAATGTTGCTTCGAGAGTTTAGGTGACTGTAAATTAATTCCTAGGAATCGTTTGCCCTTACGTTTCATGGAAATTCGGAAGTATTGGGAAATGATTTGCACATTCAAAAATAGGAGGAAATATTTTTTTTCCTGTAATTCTTTTTTTGCATTTCCAAGGAAGATTTTAATTACTTTAGCTTGACAATTTTAAATGTTAAGTCTGATCATATTTATTCTCGACAGAAAATAGTTTTTAATCTTATTCCATAATAAGTTGTACTTATAAATTACCAATACAATATAATTTTGAATCATCTTAGAAAAATAAAACAATCTGTTTTATTTGTACAAAACATATATTTACATCGTAAATATTAATTTAAAATTGCTGACGTTTAAAAGTAAATCTATCAAAATTCCATTTTACTTCAGATTTTAAAAATCAATCATTGACAGCATCTGGTTTTCGGGAATTTCTTCTTTTCTGGGTCTTCACATATTGAAATAATTACATTATTTTTTCGTTACATCAATCTTTTACTCTTCTTTTGTGTTTCTAATTCCTTGTCTTCTTTTTTCTCCTTCTTCATTGATTCCTAACAGACTTTTTTTTTTGAAGTTTTCCGTCAAATTTTCTCAACAAGAAAGTTATCCAAAACACGCTTTCCTTTTCTTATAAGACATTTTCTTTCTCTCTCTCTCTTCCCCCCCCCCCGCTTTCTTTTTTAAATGAATCTTTAATGAAGATTAATGAGATTTCTTACGAAATCTGATTAAAGTTTCTGATACATATTTTGTTCTTTTAAATTAAAGTGCACAAAATACTCATACTCATATATAATACTCATATTAAAGTATTTTAAAAAGTTATAAATTACGTTAACTAAAAATATTTCTGCTACCGTATTGTTGGTATATCAGTACTTAATTTATAAATTATTTCTAATAAAGAATGTAAATATTCTGTTGAAGATTTATTCAACGGTTTGGAGTTTCTAATTCTTAAAATAGAATTAAACTTGCTTACATTGAAGCTAATTTAATTAATAATCATAATTTTATCACATTTCAGTTATTAATTTTTTTAATACTTCATTTAGTGGGCATTTTTTGTGTAATGAATATTATATGACATTTCACACGACTCGTTATTATATTTTCATTCATATACTTAATTATAAGATAATCATATTAAATAATATGTATTTATTTTATTTACAGTAGTAGCAAAGAATAATTGATTTCGCAGGCTCAATAATATTTTATTCACAACACATCTATAAATTCAGAAAGTGTAGGTATTAAGGATGCTAATTCCAGAAATACTTTTGAGCAATTTTCTTATCACGTATTCATATTTACTTCCAGTTTTATAAAATTATTTAAAAATATATTTATTTATGTACTCTCCCATATTCGTTTTAAATTTAATATAAATAATCAGTATCAGTTTTGATTTTTGTTATTTGCAACGCATAAGCAAAGTTACTACTTTTATAAGTAACATCAAGGGTTCTATGGCTTACAATAACTTTTCCTTTCCAATAAACTAATTTAATTAATATTACTAATTAACCTCAGTAATGTTTAAAAACATAAGTTTTGTAATTAATTAATGCATAAATCTTTAATATTATTGAATATTCATATGTTTATGTTATATTATTATTAAGTATAAAAATGTATGTATAGAGTATAAAAAGAGTTAGAGAGAAGAAAAAAAAAAAAGAATTAAAAAGATACAGAAATTAAATTCAAAATATACTCGACGCTTTTATTTTTCTTTAGCAACTGTATTGTAAAAATTTTTACCGAGTGTTCCCATAGCAACCAAATATTTATATTTTTGTTCTTTGCAAGTTATAAATGCTTCATCAACCCTCTCTCTACCACTTTTTTTTTTTTAAAAAAATAATAACACTCTCATGCAGTTTATGGTAATGAATCAAAGAAAACAATGGATCCAAAAATAAATGTTCCAAAGTAAAACATATAACGCAATAAAATGTAGTAGAAAAAGTTCTGATCGAAATGTAAAGTCATCATTCATTTGTAAGGTTTGTTCACTGTGCTGAATTTATATTCTACTCAAATTTAATAAATATTCATACGTGGCAATATTTCTGAAAAGGGAAGAATGTATAATAATTCATATCAGAAATCAGCACCCTTTTCTAAAATGCAATAAAATATTTTCAACAATATTTTGTGAAATTACATATGGACAGTTGATTTATATGTTTTCTCTTATACTAATATATTGATTTTATATCAATGAAATGTATTGAAAGATAAGAAGAAGAATATGTTTTTGAAGACAATAACAGCTTTAAAAAATTCAAATTGGAGGAATGGATGCGGGTGTTTGGAAAATAAAATACAAATAAAAGCAATTGAGCCACGGTTCAACAGATTCTCTTGTCTCCAAAATTTTTTTTTTTTTAAATCACATAATTTGAACGTCCTTATTATTATTGTAAAAATGTGATTTACTGAGCAAAATTTTTTTCAGGACGATAATTATATATGAAAATGTTTCGTACATATTTCAAACAGATAAAAAGACCTGTTAAGTTTTTCAAAAACTTTCAGTATCAGAAATTTTAATATTTTTCTGTTTTGAAGGAAATTGGAACATTTTATAAATGGCTATTTAGAGACAACAATTATTATTCCCGTCGAAATAAGTGCTTACCTCGAGAAAGATGACAGGTTAAATCCTGTACACATTTGATGAATGTGATAAAATAAATTCAAAACAGATTTAATAAGCATTTGTATCAAATTGAAGGAAAGTAATAAACTAATTTAAAAAATATTTTTAAAAACTATATCTATCATTTCATGCCTTTCAGGCACATATTTTTTTCGAATGTGTGTGGCTGAAATTTGAATTATCAAACACATTTCCAATATCTAATTACTTATTATTTCAATTTCAAAATTTTTTCAAGCATTTTAATTTAGATAAATTTATTATTTTTTTAAAAAAATGAAATATTTCATTAGAGTTCTAATGAAAGCGAATTAGAAGTACTACAGATTTAAAACTAAAGAGAATGTCAAAAATTTCTATGAAAAAGAAAAACACCTGATATTTCTGAAACAGAGGTATTTAGTAAAAAACATTCAGACAAAGGTTGCCATAGCAACCCAAAAACCCACGCTTTTGCACTTCGTAAATCACACATAAACACATTTACTCGGAAATAATACTGCTTACGTGCATGAACTCACTCAAAATTATGCGAACGAATCAATGCGAATACCAGATCTAAAATTAATGTTCGACAATAGTATATATCACGCGACCTGGATGCTTCGATCGGATTTTATGAGGGCAGGGGCCCCTTCGGTCCACCTGCTAGGGGGCGAGCCCCTCTTCCGCACAGAGGTCACGTGACGAGAGTGGTTCCCACGACACAACACAACATCTGTCAGTCGAGCCAAGTCAGCTGGGTGAACAGACCAACCAGAAAAAAAAAGTATAGAATCAGCTGGTTGCTCCCTCGACCACCACCGACCAATCAGGATTCACTACATAGAGGCTTGCTTGTTGCCATGCTCTGCTTCTGGTATACGTATTACTCACATAGTAGGTTTCTTATGTCTATCAGCAGAGCTCAAAATAATTATAAAAGAATTTGACTAGCTAGTTCTAAAAGAAAAAAGAAAAGAAAAATTCGCGTAAACAATGTACGTGCTATGAAGTAAACAAAGCTGAGAAAAATGTTTTTGCAACATTCAGCTAAATACGATATGACGAAAAATTAATTATTGTTAGTAAGTCTGCAACAAAATTTTCTGCCAACATGAGATTTCCTTGATTTATCTAGCTATAGTAAAATCTTGATTAATCTAGCTAGCTATAATAAAATCATATTATTTATTATTCAAATTTTGTTTGAAGTTGCTGTTTATTTATTTGTTTTTTCCCGTGTTGTTCAAAACTTTTTTTTTTTTAAAAAAAAACTGTTTTTGAATGATAAGTATTTTATTTTATGTATTTTTGTGGCATCGAGCAAATTTTGTTTGGGGGTATGCATTTTTAGTATATCGACGTAGAAATGCTGATGATTTTTCCGTCTAACTTACCACCTTTTAATCCGTTTGAAAAATATATTGCATATATATATTCCAAGTTCTTAATAACAAAGTTCTAAAGTTAAACTGTACAAAGTTCGTTATTTTCTTAACATAAGGAATTTACATTTTTCAGTTTTCCTCCCTTGAATATTATTAAAATTAGAAACTTTAATTTAATCAGATTCCATAACATAAAAGCCTACTTGTTGCTATTCCAGTTTCTTTTACTAAACAATGTTTTATTATAAGCTAGCTGTATACTTGACATACAGTTAAAATAACAATAGAAAGTTTCCAAAATAAAAATGTCACAATAAAAAGCAGCATTGTATTCTAAATTGAATTTTATTTTTCAAATCTCAGTGCAGTACATCTTTTCATGAGAGCTTGTCAAACCTCAATATGAAAAAAAAAAAAAAAAAAATATTTTTTATACTATTCTCTCACTTGCAATTGTATGTCTATGATTAAAATAAACAGCGCTCTGTATATATTTATGATAAAATAATATTTAAAAGTTAAATAAAAAAATATTTCACAATGACATGGATTTTTAGAAGAAATATTTAAATATTATGTCATTATTTGTATATATTTCTAAATTTAAAGGGCTGTTAGAATTACAAAATTAAATTAAAAAAAAAAAATGTTTGTTGCACATGTTTAAAAAGAAAATAAGTATTTTTAAGTGCATTTTTATTCGAATAAAATTGGAGAGGACGCCTTAAAATTGTTCGAAAATAATTTAAAGAAATGCTAATTTTACTTTCATTTAATAATGATACTTTTTACCTAGATATAGCTAAAAAAAAAAATGACAATTTGTGTTAATTAGTGATGACTGTAAGTTAAACAATAGTAGACAAAATTGTGTTGGTGAAAACATATTTCATAAAAGAGGGTAAAAAATACATGTGCTTACAGCATAAAGATATTTAATGCAAATAAAGATTTCCCCTTGCTTTTATTTTTATGAAATTTAGCTTGTTTTAAAAAGATAAAAAGGCATTAAAACATTTAATACGTTTTTACGTTATCATTATTTATAACGTATACGAATATATCACTGTAAATAACACAAATTTTATTTATTGAAATTCTCAAACTTTATTTTGCTAAATAATTTTTTTTATTCTTGTTTTACTAATATAATGATCATTTGACAAAAATTGTTTTTCTAAGTCACTTTAACAAATGTTTCGTAGTGACATATTTTTTAGGGTTGTATGTGTTTAAATGAATGAAAACGATTATATATAACTAAATGCAAGGTTGGAAAAATAAAAATATCATTTTCAATATTTTCATATCGCTAATATTCTTTTGAACTGTTTTACCACGAGCATTTGAAAAAAAAAAAATATTTAAAAATTAAAATAATGATCATTTCTTTGATGTTGTTATATAATCATGAATAAATATTCTATTCCTTTTTCTAATTGTCTTAACACACGATAATCGAACGGATTATACATTCGCGTTTCAAATGCCCTTCATTAAAATACTCAAGTTTTAGATATCCACACAAGTCGGGATGTTCGAACCCCACGCCAACTTTATTTTACTCTTCAAAGTGAAACAATTCAGCAGATGTATGATTGAGAATAACATTAATTCAGGGGGAGGAAACTACGGAAATGACAGTTGAACACATTAATATTCAGATCGCGAATATGTCCGGTAAAACACGTATGCTCCTACGTAATTGAAGGGATTAATATTAATCAGTAAAGCGTGATATTCCAAACAGTAATCACAGAAACGTGATCAGATCATCAAAGATACAAACACAACTAGTTTACCAACTGTTACTTTTTATTCGATTTTAAATATGTTGGAATACAGGGAATATTTTTCCGAATGTGAAGGGCAAGAATTGGACTTTTCCAAGGTTTTATGCTAGTAATGCATTCTGTATCGATTTTTCAATTTGAAATCCGTATATCAACAGTTTTGAATAATGTGTTTATAACATAAAGGTCGTAGAGGCAAAAGGACCTCATATGTTGGAAAATGTTATATTGATAGATTGCATTGTAATTTTTGATAAAACATGTTCAAAAAACTATCAAGCTACTTTTTGAATTTTTTTTTATACGTGATTTTAAAAAACTGAAGAAAAATAAAATAACAAAAATAAATATTACGTTGTGACATAATAGCACAGAATATTTATATTTCTTAATATATTTTTTGTGTTTACAAATTATTAATATATTATATTAAGTATTCTTGATCATGAATTAACTTATTCATTGTTCTTGAATATTTTGATTGGTATTAAGATATTTCATGATACTTTCAGACAAATAAAGAAAAAGGAGACAAGTTAAAAAGAAAAGGGGGGGGGAGAGAGAGGGATGAAACTCATCTTTATACCACGAAAATAAAACTAAAAAAAAAAAAAGGGAATTGATGGAACCTTTAAAAGAAATATTAGATCATCATTTATCAGATTTAAGATTAGATGATACGTACATATCATATACTTCTCTCTCTCTCTCATATCGTGTACAACTATACATACATATAATTTTTTTTGTTTTATGTACAATTTTCACAGTTCGTTTGAAAGAAAATAGTGTTACATTTTTTTAATCCAACTTACGACCAGTTAGTTGAACCGAAATAAGTCGAGGAGGTCCTGTATTTTGATATAAACGGTACTAGCCGAGATCTTTCAATTAATTTCTGTTCGACATCATAACTGATTAAAATTAATCAAACAACATTTTTCAATTATATATGGTGTATTTTTGAGCTTTAGTTAAAATTATATTATAGAAACCTATAGATGATTTAATCGATAACAGCGGATTGAGATACTTCGATAATAATTCTTTTTTTATATGTATTGTATGTAACCAGTACTATTATGAATAGTACTGGATAATCACAATACAGCCACCACTTAATTAAACTGCAAACAAAATAAATTACTTATGACAAAGCGTTACTATGGCAATGGATTCAAATTCCCTCGCTAACTTAATCTGGTCAAGTCAGTGTAAAATGAAACAAGATTAATAAAATATTGACAACAGAATTGAACGTTTAGGGAAAAATAACATTCGAAATTGCAATGCATAATGATCTTTCATAAGCCTGTTTTTTCACATTATTCTTCACACTGTTTTATTGTTCGTGTAATTAGAAAATGAGAGAGAGAAGTGAGTTTTCATGCAACAATAATTAAGATAATCGGTTCTTTATAAAAAAAAATGCAGCAAATATTTTTTTGAAATTGCCTAGTTTACAATAAAGAAACTCAAAATGTTTAATACAGGAGACAAAATATTTTAAAAAATGACACGAAATATATAATATATTTATCTTTATCTATATATATTTATCTTTATTTATATATATTTATCTTTATATATTTATATTTATCGAAATATATTTATCTTTTAATTTCTAGAGTTCATGGAAGTTCTGGAACACACAAGTGATAAAATTTACCACAAAGTGCAGAAAATTACTGAATAAATTTACTATTAATATTCAATAAAAAAAAAAGATAAGTTCATTTTTATAAGAGAGGCAAGCGTACAAAATAATTGGAAACAATTGCAACGTTTCTTCAGAAAAAGAACGGAATCAATAAGTTCAACCATATATTTTGAATAATTTCATTTTACGTAATACCTATTTCGTTTTGAAACTTTTCCCACATGTGATTATGGAAATTTTCATTCCTTATAAGTCAGAAGAATGTTTGGAAATTCTGAAAAGGGATTAATTTTGAGCAGACGACTCGGTGTTTCTTAAAACACCTGTTCCATCTGCACAAATATCTGAATGAGGTTGACGTCAGACTGCAGTTGATGGTCACGAAATGGTAGAGAAACTAACAAAACAGATTCCAGAAAAATCTTAGAATTTGAAACAGTGAATGGAATATTTCATCGATTTATGATTCTTCGGAATAATATGAATTTATGAAAGATTGGGAAATATGTTATATATAAGCTTCAGATTAATTTATATTATATAACCATAAAAATTGAATTTAAGAAATGAAAAATAGATACAGATATAAACATACTGATGCAAATAGTAATAATTCGAAATAAAAACCAACGTTTTTATATGGTGGCAAAGTTTATTAAAAAAATTATTAAAATATTAGTTAAAACTGGTCGCAAATATCTAAATATTGCATTGTTAGGCAAATAAGAACGGTTCCCAAAATTTCAGAGCTCTAGCTTGAAGGGAAGTTGGTTAAATTAACAATAGACAATTTGATGACACACTGATACACATACATACAGACACACACCAAATGATATACATAACAACGTTAAAACTAACTAAAATTAATTAATCCGGTAAATTAAATGGTTGGAATACAGTTTAGTCAAACCACTCTTGGAGACATGAATTATTTGGCGGTATTTTGCCAAATGTTGCTAAATTGGTCCGAGAAGCGGACTTAACATTCAGCAAAAAAAAAAAAAAAAAACCCCGCCAAGTTTGGCAATTATTCAAACTGCGCCAAGTGATTGGGCTAAATTGCATTATTTAAAAAAATATATGAGTTAAAACTTGTCGCAAACGTCTAAATATTGCATAGTTAGGCGAGTACGAACGATTCCCAAAATTTGAAAGCTCTAGCTTGATGGGAAGTTGGTTAAATTAACGATCGAAAATTTGATGACACACACACCAAGTGAAATTCAGAAAAACGTTGTAAAATATTGCCGCATCAACTTGATTAATAAAATTTTCATGCATCGAAATTTTATTTAAATTGAAATATTGATTTACTAAATGCCAATTCTCAATTGTACGATTCTTAATTGAATATATAAAATATTAAATTATAACGCAAAATTTTAAAATTTCTTCTGTTGCTTAAAATATATCGTAAATTATCTGTTGTCGCATCACATTGTTTTTATTTCATAAATATCGGTAAAAGTTACAGTAAATTTAATTTGATGAAATTTAACCAATATTATGACTAATCTATCAAAGTTAAGGATTTGATCATCATAGTACTTATCACTGCAAATATTTTTAAGCTGTTTTCCACTCTAGAAATGATTATAGATTGTTGAAATACAACATTGTATCAATTATCAAAAAAAAAAAAAAAAAAAAAGTATAATTATTTAATTCGAATTGTATCGACTCGAAGAAAATAATTACACAAAACAGGGGGAAGCAACGTCAGCCATTTTTTTTTATCAGATATATTTTTCTTAAGATATGTATGACAAAAAAAGGAAGTTCATATTCTAATCCAACATATTTTAAAAATCGTTGTCAATAAACAGAGTTTTATTTTAATACTTCTGTGGAGAGTTTGCAATCAAATGTTATTTTTTTTTCTCCCCTTCAAATACTAAATATTGTACTTAATTTTATTGATTGTTTATTGACACAAGCTAAAACAACACGGAAGCTATTGGGTATGAACCTCAGTCTAGTGACGAGGAATACCCATTCATTCGCAACTCTGTCTCCAAACTTCTTACACCACGCCAACGGGAAGACTTGAGGCTTTCTATCAGATTTAAGATGCATCAGTACCGCGACACGACGGATCTTAAGGGGTACTCGGGGCTCGAAACTACTAGTCGACGGAAACAACGCCGGACGCACATTTGGGACCTTGTCCACTCGGCTATCGTATTTAATCCTAAGATTTCAAACGTGCTCGTATATTTCTTTGATAGAGTAAAAAACTTTTAGAAAAAGAGTTAAAATACTATTTACACAGAAAAGGATATTTTTTTTTTTTTAAAAAAGTACAATGTTCAATTTTTTTTAGATATAATCCGAAACCAAAATTAATACTCTTCATTACTATACTTTCAAAACCATTCATATAGCATATATAAATAATGTGTGTGAGTAACTAGCATAGTGGCAAATGATAGCAGATGCGTAAATAAATATTTCTGAATTAAAAGAAAGGAACTTATAAAAATAATTAGAAGTTATACAACTTCAATATACAATAATTCTTTCACAAAAAAAAAACCTTATTAAAATAAAAAGATTTCCCCCTCTCACTCATTTACCTTAAGCAAATAATGAGAAGCGGGCAATAGCACGAATCATTAAAATACACTGCACCAGTTTTTTTGACAAAACTCTATTAATGTCGATGTTAATTCTAATTAATACTAGAAAGTTTCTCTTATGTGAACAGACATCTGAAAAATGTTGATAATGTCATCCAATCTTTTAAAAACATTTTTCATTGCTTTTTAAACAGGTTTTTTTTTTTAAAAAATAAAATGAATTTAAAATAAGAAAATTGCATTTTACATCTATGATTCATTTTATCATTTATAAGTAATTACACAGCAACTTACTCAAAAATAATTATTCACTTTGTGTTAATTCTTAATCAATTTTATTTAGTAGGAACATGTTTAGGAAAAAGATAAATGGAAATAATAATAAAATACATAATCTCATTTTTTAAGTAGATGGCCAGTTATCTTTGGACTCAGGTAAATTTTGGTTATTATGATAGTTTCAATATTGATATGAATAAACACTGTATGGTTTGATTAGGCATGATTTAAAGGAAAAGGAATTGTAAATCGACAAAGGTAAAGGGGGGGGGGGCAAGCAGCTGTTGTTGGCTTTCAAACTATAGCGAATGCTATTTTTGAGAACACTGAGTGATTTTATTGTTATGAGGAATCATGAATAAAAAATGCAATACGTTTTAATTTTAGTTCATTAATGATTAAACATCGAAAATTCTCATTTAAAGCTTACAAAACTTAAGAGGATACATTACTTTGTAATTGGTGGATTTCACAAACTGCAAATCATAGTTAAAATCACAGTAATGGATGAAATATATATAGAAAGTGAAAATAAACAAGTTTAATTTTATATGATTACAAATTAAAAATATTTTATTACTCTTTTTCAAAACCACAGTGTAATGATACAACTCAAACATAAATTTTGAGAATATTATCCAAAACTGCATTTAGTTGATTTATCATTCTTTCAATTCAGAATAATGTACATTAAATATTTTTGGAGAAATTGACCACCTTTTCATGGCTACTTCAAAACTCTGGGTGTTCACAAAGTGAGATTTCCAAAAATTAGAATTTAATGAGACAAAGTTATTATATTCTAGAAAAGTTTTAAGAGTAAAATTAAGGTTAAGCATTTTTCTCTCTTTCTAAAAATAGATATTTGGGTAATGGCATAGATTCATGGATAACAATTTTAATTCATTGTAGCCTGCACTACCTAGAGAGGGTACTGAATACATCAGTTAACTTTCGACTGTCTTAGAGATTAAGTGGATATTTTTAAATACTCATATCAAAATATTGTTATTGGGGATGAATCATTCATGAAAAAAAATAATTTTGATTGGCTCTGTTGAGAACTTTAATAAAACCACTAAAAATGTGATGATTGTAAAATTTAAGAGAGTTTTTTTTTAAATTTAAAACAAGTTATGTCACATCATAATCAGTTAAGCAATTATTCACTGAGCATTTTCCATATTTTGGATTGGAAAGATATGAACATTTTATATTCATATAATACATATTACAATTTAACACCATTATAAATATTACAATACATTTTAAAATAAATTTTCATGCCCTTTTACAGGGGCAATTGTTCAAGATATTTTAAGTTTGCTTGATTGAAATAAGGACATATGCTACACTGTTCTTTTTTTAAGAAAATTATATATATAATTCAAAATTTGAACTACAATTTGTGAGGGACCTTCATTATTCCAAAGAATTAGGAAGTCTGATAAATTTTTGCAAACTAACCATTTCACCAAACACATCTAACTTTATCCAAACACCAATTGATACACATAAAATAAAAGGTACATGTGTAAAATCCAGTCTATCATTTTTGCCACACTAGGAAAATGTCAAATGATGGATGGATTGATGCAATCAGATAGGAAATGAATAGTGTATAATTTGACTGGAATGGTACCCACTTTAATGGAAGATGGGGATGAATGCAAATACCAAAATTAAAAAAGTGCATCATTAGCAATGCATACATTACACACAGAGATAAGTAAATCCAGTGTGAAAATAGATTCTTACAATTTATTAATATTTCAACTCAAATTGAAAGAGGTAATTATATATTTTTGCACAATTTGAATTGTTTTGAAAGCCGCAAGCTTATATAAATTCAGAAGAAGGGGGGGGGACCCTTAATGAATGATAGTATTGCAATTTCAGTAGATACTTCTCTCTTTAAAAAAAAAAAGACAAATCACTTTCAAAAGTCCTTTTACATTTTTTTTTTTTAAAGAATAGAAACACAACAATACAACTTCCAGTATAAGAAAATCAGAATTTGTGACGATTTCTTTTTCACCAGGACTTTTCCTGATCCATTTTTCTTAAAAACAGTTACTTAATACAACTACACAAAATGGAATGAGGCAAGTGTAAATAAAAAAAAACTTTATTATACGATTAACCACAGTCCAATTTCAGTTACAACTTTTGTACACTGCAGGATGAGTAATTAATTAGCGATCATCCTGAACGCCATTAGTGCATTTTTTTACAAGAAATTCCCTTGGTATAGTAAAAGCTCTCTATTTCTATTGAATTCTTACTTATTAAGGTCATACATACAAGGAAGAACTTTTTACACTAAAATAATCACATGCCTTAACATACCAACATCTTAGCACTTTCACCCCACTGTTTAGCCAAGATAGTTGTAAATAATAATTGTAACAAAAATGCTTTTTAGCACCCTCACTGGAACTAAATAATGATTTAACAAAGAATTACAATGGTAAAAACATTTTACAAAATCAATTTCAAACTTATTTTAATAATAAAAAATAAACTTATTAGAATGGTTAGAGAAGAAGTTTGTCATGCCAAAGGAATGCTACATCAAAATGAGGAAAATTCGATCTATTTTGAGCATTAATTCTACAACATTAAACAACAATACTAACCAATACATTTAAAAACTACCAATGTAACATACATTCAAATTTACATATTTGGTATGATACAAACTAAATGATATATATATCACATAACACAATAAATAGAAGGGGAAATTCTTGATTCATATGATCTACCAATTAAATAAAAACAGATTCAATTCAATGTTATTCAACTATAAATGGATAAAATAATAATTACCACTTTTGTTATTCAACACAAATTAATAGGCAGCTTGCAAGTAGTCTGAAGTTAAACCTCCTGCGCAACATTATGAAGCAAAATTTGAGCTCAAGTCATGAAAATTGTATAGATTTGTTTCATTAATTTAAGTACCTATGTCAAAAAGTAAGGAGACATCTCTATAAAAAATATATATTTCTCATCCTTTTCTAATGAGAAAATTTCCAAGGCCTCTCTGTATTACCAAAACTAATTTAAATCATCTAGTATGCATTTAATTCTCATACAAGTACATAATTTCTTTGCGATTTCTTACACACATATTCTAATGTGTAATAATTACATAATCCTTGATAAATACATTAAAACTAAAAGAAAATACCCAAATCAAATGCTTTCACATCAAATTTTGTTTCTTATGAAACACCTTTAACTTACCAAAACTGGAAGGGAAAAAAAAAAGGGCATATAATCTTTTAAAAATGAAAATTAAATTGTCGACAAAATTTTGAATTAGTTGCATAGTGCAATTTCAGTAACCTAAACCCGATTCCAGACTAATAATTACATCACTTAGCAAACTTAAGTTAAAACAATAGTAACTCATAAACACATTTTATAGAACCAGAGACCCTGGAATATTTTCCACATAAATATGCTTTTTCATTTCTTTAAAATTTTTTAGGTATACTCAAATGTTAAAAAAAAATCTATATTATAATCATTTACAGAAACCACTAGTCATAATAGAAAACATTTGAATTTTAAAAATTTATCAATTAGCGTTCAAAACCAGGATTTCAATCCAAAAACAAGTTCTATTAATTTTTAAATATGTACAATATCTGCTGATATAAAATTTAAAGATTTTTTTCACTCAATTTGATTTCAGACAATTAGTTTTAAAGCCACCAAGAAAATATTTTTGAGAAACTGAAGCCCGAATAACATCAGTATAACCATTCCTTTCACTCCAATATTCACTTGATTGGTTGATATACAATTAAAGTAATTAACTTTTTCATTGGAATCAATTTCTTAGATAACTAGTTAATCATCAAGAAAATATCTGTTCTGAAAAATTGCATATTTAATTTTTGTTTATTACGACATCTAGAATTGAAGTGCAACAATTATAACAAGACAGCAAATCTCCACCAGCCAGCTAAAAACCTATCAATACTGGGAATATAAAATCCTTTGACGTAATTGTTTGGGCCGATATCCATTTTTGCACAGAACAATAATCACTAGCTTAAAAATTTCTGCAGATTTCAAGGTTGATCTTTTGTTATTTCAGCACGCACACACAAATATAAAGATTATGTTTATTGTTCGTGGCAGTAAAGATCCTACAGAATTTTTCATAATTATTTGTGTGTTTCATTTGGACGTGGGGTTTTCTCGGGTGAATTGTAATTCAGTTCATATTTTCACTCGAGTTGCAGGAATTTTGACAGTTTTCTGAAGGCCAATCTCAATCTATATATTCCCACCAGTCTTTCTCATATCCTTCATGAACATGTTCAAGCAATGCTTTACACCTGCTTTCACAATATCTAGAATAAAAAGAAATAATATTCATTACGACAGAAACGAAATTAAAACACACACATACAAGACCTTTCAAAACAGAAATATAAAAGGGGAAAAAAAAAAAAAAAAAAAAAATCAACTTGAATGTTACAATTATTACTTCATGAGGTAAAATGCTTAATACATGCATGCAATTTTAATAAAAAAAATGTTTTAATCTTATATTCATATTTACAATAAAAATATATCTTCTCAACTAGTAAAGCTATCTTTCAATGACCACCTATAATTTAATTTATAATTAGTAATTCATCCTTCTCTTTCACCACGGCTACTAAATTAACCAATCTCTTAATGGTTACAATATACACTAGTAAAATTTCAAGAACTATCACAGATTTCCTTAAGATCACAAACTGAAGTCTCAATTTGGGAATCTATTTGTAAATCTATATAAGCTTCATTTAAAGTCAAGTTTTTAATAACACTCCTATTTTAAATACAATACAGAGCGAATTACTTGGAACATATAAACAACTTTAAAAAATGCAATTTGATGAACAAAAATTGGAAAGTTTTCAATATCAGTTTAAAAATAGTTTCAAGAACCACACTGTCATGTTAATATTCATTCCATATGTAAAACTTAAAAAGTTTTATTCATTTTATTTCAAATAAATTGAAATGTAGTTTGTACTACACACATATATAAAATACTAAATAAACAATCATTCAGACTTAATATTTAGAATTATGTACAATAAACATAATTCTAATACTGTTTCTCAGATTTTTTTTTTATTAATAGAATAATTAAACAACAATAAAAGAGACATTACACTTTAAATATCTAAATAATTTTATAAACCACATATCTAGCATAAAGATTTAAGATGTCTAATATATATATATATATATAAATAACAGAAATATTCTAACAACTATTTTACATAATAATATCTTTGCTTTATTCATATTATAAGGAAATAATTCAAAATTTTAACTAATTTATTACATACATTTTAATAAATACTTATTATTTTTAAAAAAAATTAGAATTGAATTTTTTAAGACTTGGAGTATAATCTTATTCATACTCAAGTATGATATCCAAACAAGCCACTGGCCACAGTAATAACAAATTACTGCTTATTCATTAAAAACACAAATTTTTGTTTATATATTAATCTTATCTGAACATACCCAAATTTAATCACATTAAGTAATATAAATTAGTTTTTTTTTTCCATTAAAAAGTTTTGAATATCACTACAATCAACATTTTATTCATTATTCATTCACTCCCAAAGTTACAGCTTTATACATGCAAACAGTATAATCACTTTAACAATATAAAATTAAGTGTTACTTTTGTTAAGTGTTACTAAGTAATATCAAAACAAAATACTGTAAAAATGATATAAGAAAATGATTAACATTTATATTTATCAAATTAAAAAATAATAACAAAGTCATACCTATACTTATCTTGAACTTTTTGTTTAATATCAAGAAGGTTTTCTTGAGTGATGTCTCTTTCAAGGTATTCAGATAAGGTTTCAGTTGCACTCTCAAGATCTCTCTGATTGTGCTGAAAGGCAAGGGAAAACAAAAATAAATATAGTGGTAACTTGAATCTCAAGGGGAATGCTAAAAATTTCTGCATTAATAAATAAATTGTCAGCTTGCCAAATATTTTCAGATACAAAGGATGTAATAGTTACAGATTGAACTTGCCAGGGCACAATTTCTAATTATATTCTTTGAGTTATAGAGTCACAGTGAAATAAAAAATGACTTAATTTATTGTATTTATTCAAGTAACTAATAACATACAATTAATTCTCCAGGTACTAATAACATTGTATATCAACACAATTAAAAAAAAATGTTATCTTCTTTAGAGTTAAATAATTCAGAAACTGTTTATCAATCATCTTTTCATGATTAAACATCTTACTGAATATATGAACCTTGACATCACTACAACTTTCTTGTTAGCCAACTAAATAGGTATTCAATGATAATAAATTTTTTTTAAAAACAAAATGTGCTAAAACATAAACATAATGTACATAGATATGTGACTAGAAAGTTTAATGAAGTGAAATATGTGTCTAAAAGTACAAGTGAACAAAAGCATCAAAATCTCAGTGAATTAGCTGACAAAATTTAAGATTTTATTATTTCAAGTTTATGGAATTCACAGCCAAACGTGACTAACTCCAACATATGTGGTCTAATTTTTTGACTTGGAGTTATAGTGTACAAATCTGAATAATTAGTACCTAATAGAATATTTTATTTATGTTTTATTTTACGAATTTATATTAATATTTATGAAATCTTAATAATTGGATGTGCAATGTACTTCCAGTTCAATGGAAGATAATGGCTATTTTCTTCGTCTTGTAGAAGATTAAGCAATAAAAGGTTAAATTATCTAATTATAAGGGTTGTTTAATAAGTCTTTAGAAAATATAAGAAACAAGTGCTCAAAACATTGAAAATTGTTAGTTTTTAGTAAGCTTATCAAGTCACTAGATTAAGATTCAGTTATTTCCATCACATGGTTTCAAATTTTTATTGGCAATTGACACAAATTTTTTTTTTTCGATAATTAGAGAAATGGGAAAAAAGTGTGATTTGAGCAATGATTAAACACATATATTTAAAGGGATTAACTCTAAAAGAGATCAAAGCTGAATTAGATGAAGTTCATGGCACACCTGCTCCAGTGTTTGCAACTGGGTAAATGAGTTTAAACGTGGCATACATCCACAAAAAGATGAATATCATTCAGGACATCCAGAGGTAGTGACTACCCCCAGAATGAATGCCAACACCCACAAATATGGTTTTGAGTGATTAAGGTTCTTAAAAGTATTATTGGTGGCATAAAAGAAAATGGCCTTTGGCAAAGATGTTTTAATTATGAAATTTATAAAATTTTTAACGAGCCTGATATCATTACCGTATAAAAGAAAAATAGATGAATTGGGCTTCTCATATTGTTAGAATACTAGAATACATCAGAAAAGTCCAAGAAAGAAGATTGTAGCAAAACCCTTAATTAGTTGGAAAAAAAAGTAGACTAAAACTACAGCAGCTCGATTCTGTTAAACTGGATTTTAAAGTGATTGGAGAGATGAATTGGCAGACATAGGTAAAAGGCAGGATATCTTGGAGGAATCTTCAAGAGAAGGCCTTGGCCTACCCTGGATTGTTGGGTCAAATAGGACAATGATGGTTTTGAGTGATTGATGAATCAAAGAAATCGAAATAGTTGAGGCCACTGGCATATTGCAAGGTACAGTGTTTTCAATTTTGCATAAAATTTTGGTGCATCCAAGTTTCCTCTACAGTAATTGACAATAAATTCTGATTTATTGCACCTAAAATGGCCAACAAAGCATTGGAAATGTTCATTTGAACATGTTTTTAGTCTAATGAGAGCAAATGCGGCAAACAACATGTGGGCAGCTTACTCATGCCTAAATCTCGATTCAATATGTGACAAACACATTCTTTGAATATATTCATAGCCTCTGCTATCCCTCTCACTTTAATTCGAAAATCATCTAGCACCATTTGGTGAATTTTAGTGATGTTAATGTCAGTGGTCACAGTTTTTGGATACCTCAAATGTACATCTTATCTCAAGCTGGTATGGCCACATTTAAATTCAGCCCAACATTTCAAGGTGGTAAATGATGGTGTACAGTCCCCATACACAGCCTCCAATTCATCTATGATATGCGTATGTGCATTGCCTTTCAAACACAAATATTTTACGACAGCTCAATAATTGATTTTTTCAATTTTAACAAAAACACTCACATTGACACATTTGAATGATTGTCAAATAACAACTGCAAATGCAAAATGGCTGGAATTTAGATAAGTACCTGTCAAAAGATGTGCAACCACATTCCCTAGCATTTATTGAAGAATGCTGCAATTTTGATGTTAAGTTAGAAACTATTCAGTCCATTCTCATATTATTAATGAAATGTATTCCATTACAGAATTTACACAAACTTAATGAGAGTCAGTCATGTTACTTATTTTCCATAATAAAATTTTGGGGTGAGAGGGAAACATCATCCTTATGAAAAAATATTAAACTTATTTTTAAATTGACTATTTAGAACTCTAATTACCCCAATGTAAAAATTATTTGTGTGTGTGGTACTCACATAAAAATAAGACAACAATCTAATCATTATAAACTTGGCATTCAGCATGATAAAATTTTTTTCTAAGACAATAAAATATAAAGTAGAATCTCAGTAAAAGCAACTAACTAGCTTTGAGAATAAGCTCCCTGCTCATTTAAGCTTAATTAGCTGACTAACTTTTTAAAAAAAAGAAGAAAAAATATTTTTTTAACAAATGACACAGTTGACTAGAAGGCAAATTTAAACGAAATTATTAATAACTTTTTCTATAATTAAATCATTATGTAATAATATTTCATAATATCTATCTTTAAAGGAAGAAAAACATAATATATTTCACTGAGTCCTACTTCAAAAATTGCAGACTGATTGTTTCGTTTCAAATAATAAGCAAAGACATAGGTGTACATCAGAGTTTGCCGGCACTGACACAGTATGTCTACTGCAATCTTCAGAAATTGAACTTCAATCCAAGACATGTTCTGTTGCTGCATTTCTTCCATTTTATCTTTAACAGAAGCATAAAGCTGCAAGAAAGTATTGATTTTATAACTAACATTAATAAAAAGTTAATTAAAAAAAATCAAGAAGTTTTTCATGTAATTAAAGCTTGTCAGACATTAATCATGAATACATAAAAAACAAAATTTTCTTTTAACTATTTGTAATGTATTTAAACTGACTACACCCATTGTTATATAAATAAAATACTGTTAACTGTAAAATTTCCAAGTTGTAATTCATATATGCCACAATTTACTCCTTGTGGTAAGTGTATGTAAATACAATTAAAATTGTAAGGGATTAAAAAAAAATCATTGAGATTTTTAAAAATGAGTAGCATTTTAATGTTTATAAAAATAGAAAAACAGCACTTGATTAACTATCAATAAATATATTACTTAATTAAATAAGTTTATTTCAAATTAAAAAACAACCATTATTCCTATTAAAAAAAAAAACCCAACTATCTGGCAGAGTAAACAGTTATTAGCAAAGATTATATCCATGTTAAATCATAATAAATAAGTCAAACCTTGTGCTCAAACTTCAAACTCTGCATGTGATTAAGATATCTATTACAGTAAAACAGGTACCGCTGCAGAGCTGCTCGGGACTTCTCCTGAGCGTCACGTGCAGATTTAGCTTCTCGCTCATCATAACGATTACAGTTATACCTATAATAAAGAAGTAAAAATTATAATTAAATTTTAAGTATAAAATACACTAAGTTTTTTTTTTTTTTTTTAAAAAAATATCTTAGACAATTTTAATAATAATATTCAAAAGCAAAGGAC
>BMAW01129513.1:0-30778 GCA_019974015.1 Nephila pilipes | reverse complement strand
TTGGAACGATTGTATCACCCTAAAAGGTGATTAACAAAAGGTGTTATGTTGATGAATAAAAAAAAATTTTGCAAAAAAATGTTGTTTTCAATGTTAGTCTCGGGAGTTATTGATTGATGTGTTATATATATATATATAACATACACAGACACACACACACACATATATATATGTAAGTCTTTTTTTTAATGGTAGATACCTTCCATAGAAAACTTTGCGAAAAAAGTGTTTAAAAAATAGATGCGACATATGGTAAATTTGAGGATTTGTTCCACAACTTTGTGAAATCCTGTAAGATGAATTAACTCTAAATATTTTTCCGAAAAAATCAATCAAGAAAAGTATTAAGGGAATCCAAATTGCATATGTATAAAATAAAAATAATTCCGTTTTATTCAAAAGCAAAATTGAAATTTGCGTACAGAAAACATTTAAAAATTCAATTTGAAATTAGGAATAAAACTACCAACTTGCTTGTAACTTTATAACATGCATATACGATTATTACAAACTGGATCAAAAATGCTACGATAATAAGATATTTCAAATATGTCTAGCATAACTACCGGCTTTGATTCAAATGAAGACTTTTATTCGTTATCAGCGGCTTCTTTTGTTTTTTTGTTGCAATACAGTTTTCCATTTGCAGAGGATTTTGATTTCTCTCAAGTTACTTATAAATTTCTTGATATTCTGCTACACAAAATTTAAGATTACTTTGAAAACTCAATGCACACTCCTTGTCAGGATTATGAGTAAGAAATTGTTGTTCCATACTTGTAGCAAATTTCAAGCCCTCGCGAATTAAATCAGCTGTTAATTGCTGAGCTTCATCTTTACCTTCGTAGTTATCGACTTCTATATCATCATAAACCATCATAAATTCTATAAAATCGTCCTCATCCACAGGCCTTCCCAGCATCACTTCTTCTGTGTCTGCTATTTACATGTTGTTATAATCTCCGCCACCAATTGCATTTGATAGCTTTGCAATTTCAGAATACAAAGTAAAAAAGCCATGAAGTAGACCAAATTACCCACACATGTATGATCATAAGCCGACCGTCTTCTGATTATACTGTCAACATTAGATTTAAAACTTTTTTTTGGCATTCATACCAGAACAAAACAAATTCGTATAAAAAAGTATATTGATGAACCTTATTATTTCAAAACCGTATAAAAAAAGACGATGTGAAAAAAGAGTTAGTATATATGTAAATATATATATATATATTGTAACTTATCCTTGTAAGAAATGAAAAGAAGATCATTTATTTTGGCTATTCATATTTATCGGATAGTATTAAAAATTATCGCAGTTTATAGATAATGAAATTATTATTACAAATTAGTAATGAAAAATTCGCTATGTTATATAATTTCAAATAGAACATAACTCAAACTTCGGCGATATTAAACGTTTGTATTTAATTCTCTAAATTTTGAGATACTGATAAAGTTTTGTTCTTTAAGTGTGTTAAGTCAATTAAATCATATCTGTTTAGAAGCATTTAGATACATATTTACATATATACCTGTTTTTATACATTCCTTTCTTGCGATGAATTTCACAATGTCTTGGAAGTGCGTATTTTTTTACATTATATATAAAAAAAATTCAACGAAAGTGCATAAAGTAAAAATTAATGAAATTGTAATTTTAAAAATAAGCGATTAATGTTCCATTGCTATAGCACTGCGACATTACAAATCTATGCTTAAATTGCATCACACATTTTATTGCATTACGTTGTAGCGCATATATCGAGATTCCTTATTCTTAACTAACATTTTGGTACTTGAAACGCAACCAAATATGTTTCAATATTTTCGTCAGAACATGTTGCATTAGCACATAGTATCTATGGCGAAGGTTTTAATACTTTCAGGGAAAATGATATTGGGGGAAGGAAGGAGGGACGAAACCTTTTGAAAATATGTGTAATATGTATCAAAAATGCGTCGTATCTTTGACATCGTAAGTGATACTATATAATTTACTAATATATCACACTGAAGTGAAAAAAGAACACCATTTCACGATTGTAAATAGTATCTATGAAGGTCATCAACAATGGTGCAAATTGAAATGCCATATTCTTGCATTCGATGATAAATGTGATCTTGTACGTCTAATTACCGAGACAAATGCAAGCTGTAAATCAAACAACGGCCTGCATTAATAAAACTGATTACTGATTACATTGTATCACCCAAAGTGTCAACTCTGAACTAGTGTGAAGTATATTCTTCCAGTGAGAAAAATGATTATCCAATATGTAGTTCACTAGAAAACTGACATTAATGATTGTGAAGAACAATTTTTGTATAAACGTTTTGAAATTCTCGTATATAAAATATTTAATACGTATAAGTAAATAAAACATTTAAAATTTCAAATTAATTTTTATTAATTAAAATTAATTTTTGACTTCTAATAGAAAAAAAGGTTTTTAACTACATGCTGAGGTTTTGAATTATATTTTCTATATAGGGGACATTTTTTTATGTATAGTCTCAAATTATTGCGTATTTTTTGTTTGTTTTAAACATTAAAAGATTGTCGCCATAAAAAAAACCCTTTTATTTTACGGTGATCAAACATTTCAATTTAGTTAAATACTTTTATGATCGAAACATTAGAAGTCTCAGTAGAAAAGAATTAATGAAAAATAATAAAGAGACAAAGTAATTTACAACTCTCTCATATTCAGGGATATATATATATATATATATATATATTCTTATACGTGTGTGTATGTGTGTGAGTGTGAATACAGTAATACGTAATATAAGGGACAACTCCGTTGGTCACTGAATCTTAGAATAGGATATGAACTAACCATTTTTAAAACAAAATAAAATGTCTGTACCGGTGATTGTCCCTTGTTTTGAGGTGCTATACGAGTATATATATATTAAATTTTAAATTTCTTAAACAGAATACTAATGATTTGAAAAAAAAGTGTTCCGCCAACAACAAAATTCTTTTATGTTAAGGTCATCTTAAGCTTTGACATTAAATATTATATATGATATATCTGTATTAATTAGGCATATTTTACATGTTTTATTTCCCTTTAAATTCTTAAGCATATGGACCTTATGGAAACCTTTATGCGCAATGGAAATTTAAACATTTACATGTGTGTGTGTGTGTGTGTGTGTGTGTGTCTTCTGATTTATCTATATTAAAAGAAGAAATAGGAATTGAGATATCTGAATTGTATATGGCGATGTATTGCCCATGCATTTTTCAAAAGGGTGAGAATAAGAAGAGATGGTTTCCACATATCTGACATGTACCTGTGAGGCAGATGCATGAGCCTTTGAGTTCCAGAATGTTTTTATCTCAGTTATAGGCTAGAAACTAAATAAAAGGAACATTTTCCCTCTTCTAAACTGAGCAGAAGGAAACAAATTCTTATCATACCAGTTTTGCACACGCTTAGTGCTGGCACCCAGCAGAAGAGGTCTTTCGAAAGAAGAAACTTTGAGATTGCTAAGTGAATTCTTAGAAAATGATTTTTGAGACGAAAATAAATGTGAAGACTATAATGAAAATTTTTTTAATAAATTACAAGGGAAATGCTGTGAAAAAATTTGTTATAACCTTGCCTGAATTCAGTTCAAGTTACAGTGAATCGAATGAAAGTATTCCAATTAATTGCAGTTCAGGAATTCATAAACCAACAAAGAATTGTAAAAGTATCAAGAAAAAAAAATAAAGGAGAGCAATCACTCCTTCCAGATAATTTAGAAGAAACAAAATATGACACAATGTGGAAAATACATCAACAATGTTGAATTTCTTCTGGTCAACGACCTAATCAAAATATTATAAAAAACGTCTGGTCCTTATTCCACATTCCGAAAGAAATTTTGCTAATATCAGTTCTATAACTTCCAAGAGACTCTATAAATGTTAAAATTTTGAGTATCATAAAGAAATGTATAGAAGTTGAAGCCAGAAGCAGAGCATTTCTCTCAATGAACTGGAATTTTTTATTGCAATATTGTACGTTCGAGGAGCTTTAGCTGCAAGAGTGGCTTCTATCACCAGCCATTGGTCAAAGATCTGGGACAATAATTTTTTCCTTCAAGAATGAACCGAAAAATATTTACATATATCATACAATATATGCGTTTTGACTTACCAATTTCAAGATCAGATAGATTGAAAGATAATTAATTTTCACTAGTATCAGAGGTTGGGAGTACATTCAAAAGTAACTCAAGAAAACTCAACAAAAGAAAAACACTCAAGAAAAGTAGTTGAAAAGTCAAAAGCTTGTAACACTCAAGAAAAGAAAATTTTCTTGAGTGTTACAAGCCAGGAGAAAACATTACTGTAAATGAACAGCTTTTCTGTCAAAGACATAATGTAGAGTTTTGAAATATATGCCAAACCAAACTGACAAATTTTGCCTGGCTGTAGATGTGAGCTTAAAGTACATAATCAACGCATTTTCATATTTAGGAAAAGAGGATTCCAACTCAAAGGATGTAAGTGTTGGTGAAAATGCTGCCCTTAGTTTAGTACAGCTTTATCTCAAAATAGAATGAAATATAATAAGTGACAATTGTTTTACATCACTAAAACTTGTAGAAAGCCTAAAAGAAAATGGCTTGAGCTATGTCGAAACGATCAATAGAGCAAAAACGGAAGTTCCAAAATACTTGAAGAAAACAAAAAGAAGACTGTTATTCAACAAACTTCATGACAAGGTATAACACCATTCTGTTTTTTACCAATGTAAAAATAAGCACAAAATTGTGCTTCTTCTTAGTACATTGCATTTTTCATTAGAAATTACTCAAAATGAAAAGAAACCTCCAGAAATAATAAATTTCTACAATTTCACAAAACTTGGAGTCGATGTTGTAAATCAGATAGCAAGAAAAATTGCGTGAAATCTGCATCAATGTGTTGGCCTATGCTTGTTTTTTCAATATTTTAGATCTAGGGGTGATTAATGCACGGGTATTTAATGCAAATAAGCCACGGGCTCTAATCTGAGAAGAAGAGACTATTTTCTAAAATTAGCAGAGAGGCTAATATATTACAAAACAAGCAAGAGTTATCCACCACGTACTGTCACAGAAGTTTAAAACAGGCGGAAGCATTACCAGATAAAAGAATAATATAAATCTGCAAAGATAAGTAGTAATCTGCCTAAAGTAAACTAAAGAAAAGTAATACTAAGTTCAAAGACAATAAAATAAATCTGTGTGTGGTAAAAGTTCAAAATTTGTATTCAGATTATTTATAAATGCACAGAAAAAAAAGAAACAGATACTACAGAATTATGAGTGAAATAGCTGAATGTAAGTAAAAATCTTAAGCATATTAATTTTATTGTGATTTAATATCTTATTAATCTGAAAGAAAAGATAATGAAATTTAAATTTATTAAAATATATGTTACATAAAAGTTATTTTTTCATTTGATTTTATACAACCTGCCAAAGTATTACAGAATATATTCAGCAATTAGAAATTTAAAAAAAAATGTTTCTATAAATATTAAATAACTTCCTATTAACTAAATTTATGTTATATAATTTTCTAGAAGCTAAATTTAATTAATTATTAATTAAAATTTTTTTGTATTAATCATGAAACACTTTATTTTCCATCTGTATTATCAAAAAATTGAGGATAACATGATTGAAGTCCTGGACTGTGACTCACTCCGGTAGTTCTAGGTATACCAGAAATACGGTAATTCTAGTGTTAATGCAGATAACTATTTACTTTTAAGAATAGAAATTCATTTAAGTAGAAATGACTCATACTGATGACATCTTAGTAATTAACATAATTTTATTAGCTATATAAATACAGGATATGTATTTAAGAGCATATATTAAATTAATGGCCAAATAAAAATTTACATTTGTAAGAGAAGAATAGTTACTATTTTTCTCAAAACTCGCGTTTTATGTTTAACATAATTTGATAAATTCGACATTAGTATTTTATTTAGAAAAAAAATAGAAAACCGTATTTGCCACTTAATTTATTTCACTTTAATGTATAAGAATCCACATATATTTAACAACATAGATTAAGTATTTTCTTGAAATAAACTATTTAATGTAATTTTGATAATATTTTGTTTTTGCTTGTATCAAGGAACTGTAATTTAAAGTTACAAGTAATTTTAAATAAGGCATTAGGATCAATATTCACTTCAGTAATTTGAATATTTATTACTAACTGAATTACCCGGTATTAATAGTTCTCTGAAAAAAATATAAATAAATTAACACAAATGAGATAAAAATATTAAAAAGGATTAGTAAGTTAAAAAAAATGATTTAATTTCATTAAAAATTTGCAAAGAAATAAACAATTCAGCTTCAAGTTAAAAATATAAATTTCAATTAAAAAGAGATAATTGTTCTTAGATAAACAATTTTCTTCCACTTGATGTGCAGAAACTAGATTTTAAAATCACACTAACACAAGAATAGGTGACGTAAAATTATCCGTGTCAAGAACAGAGTTTAAGTAGGCTGGTATTTGCCCCACTGTGGCTAGATTTGCACTTTATTTATATGGTCGTTGTAACCTTGTGACTTATGGTCGAGGACGCACATCTTGCATTGTTCTCGTCGAGTCGTGGGTTTGAGCACAGAGGCTACTAAAGATCCGACATGTAGTGTAGAGTATATACTTTAAATCTGGTCGAGATCCCAAGTTTTCCTATTGGCGTTGTGTGCAAGTTTAGAAAGGTAGAAGTCAGCTCATGTGTCATCCTCTTCACTTGACCATGACTCAAAATTATGAGATCATTTAACAATAGCCCTAGTGTTTTTCTGTGTACATCTTTAAGAAGAAATAAAAAAAAATAGACACTTTGTTGATAGTAATAACAAAAGCTAAAAAGAAAGGAACTGAAGTAATTAGAAATTGAATATCAATTCTTTTGGGATGACTGGAATTCGTGGAATGAGAAGACATGTTCTACTTTAGTCCATCCAGTGAGAATTATTACTTCAATTATATAATCATGGAGTGCCTTCAAGCTGAGTCTGATGCCATTACAGAGTCTAGGTTGTAACATCCGGTCAACCCGGGTGTTATCTTGTGCCATCACTAATATCTAATATTAAACAATACGACACCAATTATTACAGAACCACCAAAACAGCTTTCAACATTTATTAATATATATCCACTAAGACATTAATAATAGGGCTCTCCAGGTTAAGTTTATTAACACTTTAATTCAACCCACCAATAATAATCTAACAGCTTCTTACCAACTGCAAGTCTAAATCTGGAACAACTGCTGAAAACACTAGAACAATTCTCAATCCGAGTGGTTTACACTCGGACCTCAACTCTAATCTTTAAATCAGCCTTTCAATACTTATAGCATTTAGATTCCACCTCCTCTCGCTACAACGCCTCTCTGATCCTCCTTCGGATACTCTACTCCTTCAGATGGAGTTTATATACTTCTTAATTTAACCGCTTCACTTCATTCCTAACTGCTTTGCATATTACATTCTTCATCACGTTTCATTTTTGGTTGGCCAAAGGTTGTTTAGCGAAAGCAATCAATCTCAATTGAAAGTCCCCAAGGTTAGTGAAGAGAAACCGCGAATAGCCCAATGTCACAAGGTGAGCACAAATGTCTTAACTGCATTATAGGCAACTAAGTTTTAGGTTTATGCCGAGTGATAGTACACCTATAATATAAGTCTCAGAAATTCTATCGAACAGAGAACTGTCTGCAGGAACAAAAATTTCTCTTAAGTAATAAATAATAAAGTACTACTACTAATTTTTTTTAAAAAAATGAGATTCTACATCTAACATGATTTAAGATATTATAAGCGAGATATTATTAAATCTGAAATATTTATTTTTTATCTATAGGAGTTAAAAGCTTTTTTTTAACCTTAAGTGGGTTATTTTTAAAATATCTAATGACATATGATGTTCAATTACTTAAAACTGTAAGAGTTAATGACAGAACAAGTACAGAATAATATATACTTGTTGCATTGTAATTACATTTACATATGCATTATTGATTCTTTTTTAGATTTATATAAATCACTGCTAACTTCTTTGATATATTTTTAGAATGTATTGTTAAATGTGTTTGTTATTTACAAGAAATCAAGTAAGGAATTCTTTTTTTCAAAAATTGGACAAAATGGATGCTTCTACCAGAAAGGTTCATTAGTTGATCAGAATTTTATATCATTCATTTAAAAATCTAAGATTTATTCTTAACAAACTGAAACATTTTTCTTCTCTGTATGTATTTTACAAAAATATTTGACAGATGGCATCATATTTCTTATTTTTTTAATTTGGCAAAACGAGTTGTTTCATTCTAGAATAAGCTGAGATTAATTTATAAAGGTAATTAAATGTAAGCGCATTTTTTCAACGATATTCTACATGAACTATTATTCATTTCTGTTTCACTTGAGTTTTAATTACTATAAGTGCAAAATGTAAGTAAATGTTGGATTGGATTGTTATTAAGAGCAATATGTAAGCAAATATTATGTGAGAGCACTCCTTACATTTTTATAAAACCAAATATTGCTTTAAACGTTAGAAAAAAAGGTTGTAAAACATTAAGATGCATTGAATTTTTATAAACGGAAAAGTTAAGAATCCTCAAAGAGGTTGTTGTACAAATACGATTTGGAATATGTCATCTTGTCAAAAAATATAAACAAAAAGCTAATTCCATAATCTATAAACAATTCCAAAACTTGTATCCCTTTATCCACTCAAGCTTAGGACCTATATATTCTACCTCAGTTGGCTATCCAATGGACAATGTTTAAGTATTAGTAATTCTTCAATTGAAATGTTCTTTCTGAATTCTGGCATTAGAAATAACTCGCTAATTCACTTCGAACTAATTTATTATTTTATTATTTCGAAAATTGCTGCAGAGAATAAAAGTTGTGCTCTTAACATTTCGAAATTTATTGTAACTTGTTAATTATTCCTTTATTCTTCATAAAATACAACATAAAATATATTTAAAAATATTGTCTTTCATCTCTGTATAATTATTTAACTAAAATCGAAATTTAAATTTTTTAAACTTTTATTGTAAAAGCAAATTAATTCCCAACTATGACATGAAAAAAAGTTTTAATTAATATATTCAAAATAACTAAATAAAGTTTGTTTTTAACTTCGAATTTCAGAAAAATAAATAAAAACTTATTTTTCTATTCTAAATTGAAGAATCTGGTGTAAAAGAATTTTTTGTTGCATTGCTTTTAAATGATAGATTTACGGAATCTGTTCTCAAAATTATAAATTGACTTTTGAAAAAAAACATCAAATCCATTCGTAACGTTCTATTTCTATTCCTGAATAGATTTTTTTTTTTTGTTTCGAATCATGTTTTACTTCCAGCTTTTAAAAATTTTCTTTTGTGGAATGTTAATTAATAATCTTAGAAGAACTTCGAAAAACACTGCAAGTGTTTCAAAGATTTTTTTTTATCATCTTTTGTATATATATATATATATTCTTTAATTTATTTGTGACATTTTGATTTTAAATGCATTTAGTGTAAATTTACTTGTTTTTCTTTTCAATTTTTACAAGTTTTTCCACGCTGAAGGGAAAATCCTTTTTCAAACACTGATTCTATCCAACGATTTACAAGAGTAATATTTACTACTGAGATGACACTTTTTGTACATAATTCTGTCAATTTTTCTTTTCATCTTAAAATTTTGATGAAGTGCTCAGAAGTCTGCTCTCTTTTTTTACTTAATTAGCTTAATCCAATTAATTTGAATTTATTTACCATTCAAAAAGAATATTCGATTAAAGATTTTAAGAATCGAAAGAGGTTATTAAGGAGAAAATTCGGCTGAAATGAAGTACATATGTAAAAGGTATTTATTATTAACTTTATAATTCAAGCATAAAATTGTTGCTGTTTTTAAATTTAAGGAATATGATAATTAAAAATTTTTTCTTAATTTTAAAAATATCAAAACCTCTTAGCATCCGGATTCTTAATTGATTTATGTTTTTCCAATTCACACTTAAAATATACAACAAAGAATTTGGTGATGGACCTCGGAAATTAAAAAAAAAATATTCAAGCAACGAAGATGACATCTGAACAGGTACCTCATACACTAAGTTTCACACCACTCCAACGGGGAGACTTGGAACCTTGAGAGATTAAATGTGGATCAGCCTCTCTACCTGGAAAGGTTTAGTTACACCAAGATTTGAATTCAAGTCTAAAAGTCTTCCCCTTATGATGGTTTGGAAGTTTGGAGAATAGAGTGCCAGCTCAGTTGTAATCATCGTCTCTTCACCGAGGCTCAAAATTCCGAGGTCTGTATCCGATATTCCACGCTATACTTCTCAGTAGACGTTAATGAGTGATCATATCAATCAAAGCATTTTAAAGTTACTTTTATTTAATAAAACATTTTGAAAAATTAAATCGGTTCTGTATTTGAATTAATAAGTTTCCAAAATTTTCTTCAATTGCTTAAGATATTACCTTAAAATTGAGTGGATGTGCTCTAATTGTACATGAATTATTCATGCGTTTAAAAGTCTAACATTTTTGTAGTGAATTCAAAGAGCTTAGCAGTTTAAGAATGTGTTAATGACATGAGAATGCACAAAATCTTATGAATCCTCTTATAAGAGTATTACAAAATTTTAAGAAAATTTTAGTCTTTTTTGAAAGCATAAAAGTCCAAGGAATTTACCGTATTTTAAGGAAAATACTTCCATACATTCGTTAACGAAATTTTTATAGAGGTAAAAATAATATTTTTACTTACAGTTTAACATATTTCATTTTGAAGCTCATATATTATAATGTGATCAAACATTCCATAATTCATTCTTAAATATTTGAACTGAAAGTTTATCGAACGTTTTAAAATACTTTCAACGTATGAGAAATTTAAATAATATTTAAGAATAAATAGATTATAATTTTTAATTGTGTGTAACACAGTACCATGAAATACTCTTTTTCTATTTTTAATGTTTGGAATTAAATTTTAATTGTATTATATGTACGCTAATAATCTATCGCTAATTTGAATACGCTAATAATCTATTGCTAATTTAAATACGCTAAGAATCTATTGCTAATTTGAATACGCAAATAATCTATTGCTAATTTGAATACGCTAATACTCTATGCTAATTTGAATACACTAATTATCTATTGCTAATTTGAATATGCTAATTATCTATTGCTAATCATATTTCCACCAAATGTTTCCAACATTTTTTAAATCCCTAAGGCTCTTTTTAAATGTGCACATTTTTTACAACTTATTTTTTGAAGTTCTTCATAATATATTACATAAAACTGTGTTTTTAATTCTGCAGTTATTGTTTAATTTCTTATTTGTTTTATTGATGAACACAGGAAAAATTCTAAGAAATAAATTAATTTTGAACACGGTTGAAATACACGGTTTTTCAAAGATGTATCTCAAAATATTCATAAGAATTTTATACTTTTACTCCAACTGATAAAAAAAGTCATAGTGTTTTCAAAAATAGTATAATCAAAAAAATTCGACTTGGAGAAATGTGGAGTTTAGCACACCATCTGAAAAAGGGAATGTAGCTTTATTGTTTACTTTCTTCTGTCATGCATTAAAATAGATTGTATAATTTAATAAATATATTGATAAAGCTTTAGAACTTTACAGGCATATTTAAAATAATTCAAGGTATCACATAAGCCAGTAAAAATATCCATATTTTGAAAGGTTTTCTTTTTTTAGTTATCATGTCACCTAATTGATTATGTGAGCATATCATTATTTAATTTTTAATATTCATTAATAATACAAACTGTGTGTGCGAATAGATCTTATCAAAAAATAAGAAAATCAATTTTTTTACTATACCACAGATTTCGAATTATTCTCGTTCAAATCTGGAAAAAAATACACATGTTTATTTTATATTTCCACCAAATATTTTTTATCACATAAGTGTTCATTTTATGAACATCATAAGTCATTATCTAGAGCACTTGTATGTATTTTAAGGTATCGAAAGAAAATTTTCTTTTCTTTGACTTAAGCAGTTTTAAAAATGTTCTATATATTCGAGATTTATAATTTTGTGACCGATCGGATTTTGAAAACAAAATAGCAAAATATCCAACAAATTAGCATCATAATATACATTTCAATCAAAAAAAATTTCAATTTATATGTAGTTGAATTAAGCGCATTTCAATTGATTTCATCATTAATAGAAAACTCAGAGTTTTGTTCTGAAATATTTTTTAAAAAGTTAAAGGTTCATTTTATGTTTAACTTTACGCTATTTATAAATTTCAAAACTTTTTTTCAAACTCAATATACAGATCAAGTAAAGAAAGTTTAAAAACTACGTAACAGTGTGTTGCGATAATTGAAAAAAAATATATTGTTTTCAACCGTTGACTTTCTTTGGGTAGAACTATTTTTGCTTATTTTTGAAGAATGATTCATAAAAGTTAAGTAAATTCATGCTAAATCTTAATTTTTTATGTTTCTTTCTCTCTTTGTATATATATTAGTGGCAAGAGACTCATTAGTTTTACAAGAGAAAACGAGTTAAACAATAAACATCCTGATAAACATTTCATTCAAAACTAATTTCATTTTCATTTTATACGTATTTCAATTAAATTCATATCTTTTGATTCAACAATAATAGGAAACTCATCATTTTGTTTACAATATTCGTTAAGAAGTTAAAGGTTCATTCCATGTTTAATTTAATCAGTTTATTTATGTTTACAGCACTTCCCTTCCAATTTTTAATTCTGTCTGTACGATTATTTTACATCCCTTTTCTCAATATTAAGAAGTAGTGTTTTGTATTACCCTTTTAAATACATTTTTTGTAAACACATTTATAAAATTACATATAAAATGATAAACTTACTTTCAGTCCGATTGCATAAAATATAATTGCAAAACAAATGAATATTAAATCAGGAATTACAGTTAAATTGGTAATAATATGCATTATCGTGAAATTATTGGGCTGCGCTTTCTTCTGAAAAAAGAAATAGTGACGTCACTTCCTTTAAAAAAGTTATAACAACCACAGAACATTTATATAAACGAGGTAAATAAACAACTTGAATTTCTACACGCCATTCATCAGACGAAGGTCAGATAGTAAATGGAAATCATTTCACGCGAATTCACATTCTTTGTCTCAGTGGCCAAATTGTTCCTCCCGAGTATCAACCAAACAACACCCTAGATAATGGGCTTCGTACCACACGTAGAGTCCCGCAGCGCAGACTTATTAAGAAAATAGGCATTTGGTAGGAGTATATAATTAATCATACCAAGGAACTAGAGGGACTAATTTTCAAAACGCACAAGCAGGCCAAGATCAAAGCTTACATACCTATTTCTCAGATTTGGAGACCTGCATGATTACGACAGTGAAGTTGAGGGTTTATAAGGCGAGAATTTCAGACATTGATGTAAGATCTTAGAATGGAGGCTGGCTTTGGATAAAATTGTTCAAAGCGTCCAATGTGAAATACGGAATATTATTTAGATATGATAACAGATTTGAAAAGAGAGAACCAAATATTTTTTTTTTCTACTTTTTTTTTTCTGATTTTTATTGAAATATCTTGTGGAAGATTTATTGCATGCAAAATGTTTATCTAAATGAATTAAAAAGGGGAATTGGAATTATATGAATTTTGATATTGTAAACTGCTGTTTGTAGAAAATGCAACACCATGAAGGAATCATCAGAATCAAATGAAATTCGCAGCAAATGTCAATTATAGGATACTATGCAAATTAATAAAGTTTCAGAGCCATCGCGCGTGCGCGGCGCGCGCAGCGCCCTCTGAATTGATGCTGAAAGCGTATAAATAAAGTGCTGTAGCGGGACGTTGAAAAAAGTCTATGATTATTTGTTAGTGGCAAACGTTTAGTGAGACCTGAGTATGCCTCCACGACGGAAGAATAAGAAATTCAAGCAACTTACGGAGTTTGAACGAGGGAGGATAATCGGCCTTCGAGAAGGAGGATTTTCCTATCGCGCAATAGCAGCTCGTATGCAGCGGAACAGTTCCACAGTGATGCGAGTTTGGAAACAGTGGACCGACGAGCACCGAACAACTCGAAAAACAGGCACTGGACGACAGAAGGTGACGTCAGAGAGCGATGATCGACACCTGCTCCGCATGGCGGTGAATGATCGCACAGCTTCCTCCAGGCAGCTGGCAGCACGTTGGTCTACTGCTACAGGTGTACAATTGTCGGCTTCGTCAATTCGTCGTCGTCTGCTGCGCCGTGGATTGCGTGCAAGGGTGCCTTTATACAGGATTCCCCTCACGGCGAATCATCGACGGCTGCGTCGGCAGTGGGCTCTTGAGCACAGAGACAGGCGAGCTGATTGGCACCAAGTTGTCTTTTCAGATGAATCACGCTTCAATTTGTGGACCCATGATGGCCGTGTTCGTGTTAGACGTTATGCCGGTCAACGCTGCCTTCCTGAGTGTATTATTGAACGACATAGTGGTCGAACACCCGGAGTTATGGTCTGGGGTGCGATTTCGTATCATGGACGATCCAATTTGATACGAATTGAGGGTAATCTCAATAGCAACAGGTACGTCCGTGAAGTGCTACAGCCCGAAGTCGTTCCTTTCCTTCAAGGCATCCCTGGAGCTATCTTTCAGCAGGATAATGCACGCCCACATGTTGCGCGGACTGTTCGAGACTTCTGTTCAGCACAACGCATGCAACTTCTTCCTTGGCCTGCTTATTCACCGGATATGTCGCCTATTGAGCACGTGTGGGATATGGTTGGTCGGCGTCTCGCTCGTGATCCGCGTCCTGCAGTTTCCAAAGACGAACTTTGGTTGCGCATACAAGCGATATGGAATTCTCTTCCTCAAGCAGATATTCAACATCTGTTTGACTCCATGCCACGTCGTATAGCAGCACTTATTGCAGCGCATGGTGGCTGCACCAAATACTGATTTCGGACGCTTAATTTGTTTCTTTTGTTTTGAAAATTTCATCATTTATTTGTATCAGTACAAGTCGTTTCTGCATTAAATTTCATTTGATTCTGATGATTCTTTCATGGTGTTGCATTTTCTACAAACAGCAGTATATTTATAATAATACGAATTAATTAAATAATTGATTTTATTTTTTGAGATAAATGCTTTATTTTTTTTAAATTTGGAATTACGTATAAATATATAGGTCCATATCATGTCGTTCGATCTTATAATAGGTTTCATAAGGAAAGAAAATTTTATTTTTTTCATTCCTATACTTTTCTAGTTTATCTTCAAATATCTTGAAATTGATATCTAGAATAGATGAAAAGAAAGTAAAGAATGCATTAATACGAGAAAGAAATATATTTTTAAATTATCTCGTATACAATTTTTTGTATGGGATTCAATTTGTCAGTTCTTTTTTTAATTCGGGTCTATTTTCTGATTTTAAGGAATCCTTTGATCATAATTATAATAGCTTTTGTGAAATTTTCTATTAAATCAAAAAAGCTCAAACTTTCCCAAACCCCGTATTTGTATTCAAAATGCTAATTAGAAAATTAGTAAACATGAATATTTCTTTGAAAAAAATTTGTATACCTTTAGAAATTAATAAAGAATAATATTTAAGCACACCAGTATACTTCCAATCCAATAAAAGGAAACCCATATAAAGAATTAAAATAACATATGTTACAAAATGATATATTATACTTTATTAGTAGTACATTACTCTCAAAACTGTTAACAACTACAAATCCAGATTAATCAATTTAGCAATTTAAATTAATCATCGTATGAAAGAATATAAATCTTTATTGCAAATTTATTTACAACTATATAAATTCTTTCATTTCAGACATTTCTAGGTGTTAATGCATTCAAAATTCTTTATTAATATTTTACTTTGCTTAAGTTTCTTACACAGGCTCGCATACTCGTATTCTTCTATGATTGAAAGCGTAGTTTATTAAATTCATTTTGTTCATCAAAAGTTCCAAACTTATGCATATCTTAATAAAATAATACAAGTTCTTTCACTAACAAACTTCTGCATTTTGAAGTAATTTGTTTTTTCATAAGACCAGAAGAAATTCCTGAAGGCGATGTTTTTATATGTTTTTATTCTTCTTTTGATGCTGGTGAAAAGAAAAGCAGAACAATCATCCAACTAGAATACATTCGAGTTCTTGATTTGTTATTATTTATTCAAACAAAATTTGATTTCGTTACAAAATATGCAAGACTTGTTTCCTCTTAAGTATATACTTCACATGCATTTTGCTTATCAGAATATCCTTAAAATGATTTCCAATCATCGGGTAAATTTGTCTGTTGTTTATTCAGAAAAAAAGCAGTTGAAACTCTTAACCTGATTTACTCTGGGATTTGGAAAAATTCAAGAAAAGGTTTCTTCATGCTCTTTTCTGAAATAACACTTTCGATTACTTAGATAAAACTTTTAAAGGAATAGGAGTCTAGTGTTATCTTCAAAGAAATCTTTAAGTTGTAGGAGCATGCTTCATTACGCAAAATGATGCCTTGCATTGAATTGATTTTTACCTGAAGCAATGCGTTCCAATGCTCTTAGAGATAGCACACGCTTGATTTGTTCTGAATGTAGATTGCTTGCTAGTTTTCTGAAGGGGAACTCAATTGGTTGGAAATGATTCTCGTGCTAACAACTTACAGTATTAAACAACTGAGTTTGCACATACTACGATTTCATGAGCTTCAACAATTCCACGGAAAAAAAACGTTTATTCTTTAAAAACAGTTATTCTGCAACGCTGCATTATTTTATGTAAAGCTTACATTTATTTTAATGAGTAATACTTGTTTTTATCATCTTTAAGTTACAAATATATATATAAAAACCAAAAAGTTATCTTTATAAGATTACAATTGATTTATATAGTTTGAGAATTTGTATAAGTTTGAATGAACAACATTAAAGTATGTTATTCTAAGTCTACTGTAAAATTAAAATTTCAAACTCAGATACACAACTTTTTTTTCCTTTTTTGACATACAATGTATAGAATTTCTCATGTGTCCTCAATTTCCTCGTTTTCTTTTTGATGTATAATGTACACATGAAATTTATAATTTCAAATGAAAAATGGTATTATTGAAATAGTATTAGTTCTTCAAACTCTTAAATATTGTTTAATCTTTCAGTTATTTCAATAAATTTAAGATAAAAATTGGTTATCTTATTTAAACAGCATTTCAAATATGTCTGTTATAATTACGAAATATTTTCCAAGTGGCAAGTAGTATTTCTTATAATATAATTGTAGCTGTATGATTTTTAGAAGGATATATCGCTTGTAATATAATACAGCCTTACTAATTCATTAGTAATTTAAAATAGCTTCAAATAAAGTATTTTAAGTACATTTATTTAAAATTTGCTTAATTTCGTTCTTTGAATTAATGAAATATTTTCTCATCTTCTAAAAATGCCGAAATTTACAGAAAAAAACAACATAAACTGAGAATCGTCATTCATTAAAATGTAAGAAGGCCAATTAATGATAATTCATTTAATCAAATAATCATACGTTAAGGCATTCTACGCGAGAAATAGAACAAAACAATACGTACAGCACTATAGAAACTATTGCCTTGTTGAAAAAATTCTCTCTTGCAGATTAAACAAATTGGTACACTGTAAAATAATGCAAAATCATTCCTATGCACTACAAGTGAAGTGATGTAAATTTTGTAGTCTTAAAGTGTGCTGAGATCAAGCTAATATTATTATAGATGATATCTGTAGATATCTCCAACTTTATTATTGAATAAAGCTTAAAGCATATTTTCTAAGATGTAGGGCTAAACGTTCAGAGGTATGCAGAGTTTTAAAAAATCCTCCATGTTATTTCATTTATAACGAGGAATTCAAACTCACTTTTTTAAATGGAAGTTTTTTTCTTAAACGACTTTCGGAATACTATATTTACCATTGCGGATCAGGTTATGTAACAAGGTGACTGACATGTAGTTTGGTGAGAAGAAATGAATTTTACAAATTTTTAAGCTTACAAATAAGCTTCAAATTCGGTGTTTCTTATAGTAAATACTTTATGAAAGGTATATTATGGATGGATTTTAATTTAACGAATCTGTGAGTGTTTATATTGATATTCTATTACTAAATAAGGTGAAGTTCTTTTATATTTATTAGAATGCTTTAAGATAACCTAAAGTTACATATTTATTTTCATTCTTCATATAAACGAATGTATTTTATTATTTATTTAATAAACATAGTAAAATGTTTGATATTTACCTAAATTTATGTCTAAAATATAACTTATAAGATTATATCCTATTAGAGTTGAATATTAACACAAATATATAAAGATGCGCAACAAAATATGAAGTGAAAACTAAATCCATTGGAAGCATTTATATGAAAAACCTTAATATACACATCATTATAATATTTTTAAACAATATTAGAACAAGTAGGTTTTGAACAATGCTTCTTTTCTGATTGAACAATTGAAGTATTTATGTATTTTGATTATGAGAGCAAACTATTTCCTCTTCCCTATACTTTTTTTTTCTATTTCACTTGTTTATCACTCTCCTAAATTCGGTACACTAAATCAATTCGGTACACTTTCTAACTTCATCTAATTTGCTTAGATCGCATTACATTTGATCATAAGAAGAAGCATTAGGTGTTTGTATGTTAGAATTGAAAATGAGGGTTAATTGAGTGTGAGACCAATCTAGCATAATCTCTGAAGGATTGTAATAAATAGTGCATGTATTTTTCGAATGTCTCTTCCACTAGAAAGTGTGGATTTAATGACTGATTAATTAAGCTTTATGATGTCCGTAGAGTGAAATGATGACAAGAAGGTGTTATATTATTATTCAAATGTATATGAAATAAATTGTAAGACATTGAATTAATGCAAATATATGAAAGTGAATATATTATAGGAATGCGGTAAATTTATGCAAATATTTGAATATGAATCACCTTCAGTTTGGTACAATGTATCCTGCAAGAATTCATCGGCATTAAATTCTAGAAATCCAACCAACTAGAGATATGAATCAAAAGAAATGAAATAAAACCTGTTCTTGAATATAATTAAAATGATTTTCAGAGTTTTCAGTAAACACAATATGATTTTGTTAGTTTAGATCATTAACTCAAAACAGTAATGTTTTTTTTTCCCTCACGTTTGTACCATATTTTTGTCAAAAACTTATAATTTAAAGTTTTGACAAATGTTAGAAATAATATTCCTAGATTTCATAAGCATAAAATGTCTTTTTCATTCTATTTACATGATATAATCTTTAATATCAGAGTGATTTTCCCCCTTCATGCAAATAAATTTTCTGATGTAGAGAGATGCACATATACAATGATGGTCAGCTTTCATAAATCATATCTCAACATAATCTAGAATAATTCTCCAAATGTTTCTGGAATGTGATTAAATATTTATGGCTTTCCTTCTTCATTTTCAATATAAAATTCTCCATAACAGAAAAATTTGATATCATCCAATTCTAAGAATTATATATTTGATCTTCTCTGTGAGGTATGAAAAAAAATTCAATTCTCGTAGCTTCAATCTAATAATAACAAATGCAATAGAACAAAAGTACAGGTTCACAAAAACCGAATTAATTTTATGATAAGCAAAATTAATCATGTGGTTATCAAGACTAGTTCAAAGGAACGTAACAACAAAGTGACGATTGCAGTTTTGTGGAAGTCAGATTTGGCTTACCATTTTGCATTAACAAATGCACTTCATGTTCTTCGAGATCCAACATATCTCATATTTTTAACAGATTATTTCACCTTATTTTGAGGATATATTATTATTTCACTTAGTAGATAGTATGATTAACTTGTTTGTTTCATAATACTTTAATGCAAAAATTTTATTTCGTTTTATTTTATTTTTAAACAATATATTTGCAGTATATATGCACAATCGTTACTGATTCATGTTCTTATTTATTATTCATTATTTTATTTGTATTATAGGATTTCTTTTTGTAATACTTGAAAGCAACAGAGAACAGTGTTCCAAAATTTTGTAGCTCCTCGCAATGTTGGAAAAATTAATTATTAGTTCTTCTATAATACTGAAGAGATGAAGCGCATATAGGTGGGTTCTCTCTAGTTCTTGTGTAGTTTGGAACTTGAAATATAAAATCTTAGCTTTTTAAATGGCCCATCAATCGACAATTTAGTGAAATCGACATTGTTTCTGTCAAGTATTCAATATCAATTTCTTCACTGTAAGTGCTGTTATTGGAAAAAAGTACAAATTGTTCAAATTAAGTTGTTCAATAGAAGATTTACCTATTATTGCGCAGATTATTGATTCCTAAAATACCTCTGAGACCTTATTAAATCTGTTAACTGCCTTTCACATGTATTAAATTTATACGAATTCAATTTCCTCATATATATATATATATATAATTCATTTTAAATATTACTATTCAATTAAATTTCAAACGAATTGAAGCCAAGTTTAAGTTTAACTATTTATTTTATTGTAGCGGAGAGAGAGAGAGAGAGGGCTTTTCCACACGGTGGGAGATACAACTCCTCCGTTGGATAAATATTGCAAAATGTCAGAAGAGCACAAGATATCAGAAGAGTGCAGAAGAGAGAGAATTTTCTCTTGTTTAGTGTTTTATAGTAGAGATTGTTATATTATATCAGGTGGGATGAATGAAGAGATTTCGATAGATTTTAGGTGAAGACAGAAAGTTTAGTAAGAATCATCCCTACAGGTCTGAAGCCATATGAACTACATTATCAGAGAATTAAGAATGCGTGATTGTATAATTTCAATTAAAAAAGAATAAGAAAGAACGCTTTACTTTTGAGTGAGAGAATGGGAAAAATTAAGAAATTAAATTATTATTATGAGATACTAATATGAATTAAAATTTAATGAATACACACACACACACACACACATATATATATATATATATATACATACTTAGGTGTGTAAAGAAGAGAAGAGTGAAGTTTAATTGATTTTTATAGGGGTAAAAAATAAACAGAAATCACTAAAAAATAGATGTTCAGGTGAAAATATGTTAATATTTGTAGTAATAGTAGTTTGTTTTTTACAGAGTAAGTTCGAAATTATAACAAAGTGACTGAAGTTTAGAGCATCGGTAAAATAAATAGATTAAGATTGACTTTCAAAACTTATTTAGAGAAAATCAAACTATATTCATTTTAATCTGTAGAATATTATTAGTATAATAAAAACAACACAAAGGAACATTAAGCACTTTATTAAAAAAGTCCCATATTTTGAATGCTTCGAAAAAAGAAATTTAGGAATCCCTCGTGTGATCTAATGGAATATAAAGTCCATTCTTCTCGGAAGTATAGTCCTTCGTCAGACTGGTAATGCATATAGGCAGCAGATTGTTCCCCAAAACAGACTAGAAATTTTTAACAGTATTGAATTCCGGAGAATAGGATGATCAAAGAAGAAGTGTGGATATATATTTATGCATATATATATATATATATATGTGTGTGTGTGTGTGTGTGTATCTTTTCAAATCACGTTTAAATATATAAATGAATACGAATTGGGCAGTTATTGTTCAGGAGAAGACTGGATCTCCGGAAGGAGACAATGTTTTCACCGTAAAATGCACTTAGATGAATTGTCCACATAGCCCACCTCGTCTTCCTGAAGAGGCAACAAAACTAATAGAAACCACGAGAACTCTACCAGAAATGAGACTGAATTGCCTTTGTGATGGCAATTTAAGATGAAAAGAGATCATCATGATACAACTTTTATCTAGATGAATGTCAATATCTTTTAGCTTACCATCTAACATCTTCTAGTTTGACAGCATCTTTCAGTTTAACATACCACTCAACTTTAAATACTATTTCAATAAGCAGAAATATATTAAAATAATACCAAGTAGTGTGAAATTAAGAAATATAAAATAGCTCAAAATACATTAAAATATAATTATAATATAAAATACATATAAAGAAATATCAATATTATGCATTTAAAATTACGTTTTACTAAAATAAAATATAAACATTATTAGAAATAATTCGTAAAATAAATATTTTGAATATTATGGTTTTGAATTCACCATTTTAAGTTTCTATTAAAATTACTCAGATATTGTTATTTTTTCCTGAAAATATATATTTACAATTCTAATAATAATTAACTTAAAATGTGATTAATTATATTCTTGAGCCAAATACTAAAGTACTAATGGTAACATTTTAGATTTTATTTTGCTATTTAAGGCGAATCTGAAGATTTTTAAGGAAATCTCCATACCATTTCTCATTGCCATTGGAAAGGTTTTGTTGCTTTTTGAAATATTGTTAAAATACTTAAATTCTTATCATTAAGCATAGGGACTCAGAAAACGAAACAATTGAGCGTCTTATTAAAAAATGTAAATTAAAATATTGTAATTTCTTAAACTGAAGATGGGGGAGGGGAATGGACGATAGATGATTGTGCCTTTTACCTGTGTTATTATAGTTCTAAATTCCTCTACACTCATTTGACATCGTTATCAGATCTTTTGAAGTGGTGTTTGAAAGAATTATCTCTCTCTTTTTAAAGTTCTCCAATATTAGGAACTCTGGCTGGGAAAAAATTCCTAAATTTAAGAAAGCTGATAATTTTCCACTGGGATAAATCGCTGACATTTTGAGACTTTTTAATTCAGAACTATCACAGACAAAATTCATTGCATTATCGTTAAATATAGATGAACATTTTCCTTTACTGTAAATAAATCGCTTAAATTTTGCTTTTAGACCCCACAGAAAGGAAATTTGAAACAAACTCTAAATGAATGGCGTTTCAGGAATATGACTTTATAAACGTATTTATAAGCCTAATTTCACTAACATTTGTGTTTAACTCTGTAAGAGCCACAAAACTCAAAACTTGAATTTTGAAATGGTTGACAGGAAATTACTCCTTCAAATGGAAAATATCCCATAATCTCACATTCATTACTAGTTTGTTTCTAAAACACTTAAAGCAATCGTATATTAATTTACCAGCAGATTCCTTAAGTCATATTGGACAATAAACTTGGTGAACATTGTGTAATAAATGTTGACATTCCGTATGCAAATCTCTCTTATGAAGACACTCAAAAGTAAGTTTTGATGATTAATCGGTAGATGCTTAAGTAATGGATGATTTTTATTATAACTTAAATGTGGAAAATTAAGATGACAGAGTACTCTAACAATGTTATTTTTATTTAAAGAGATCTTCAAATTTTCAATTAAATTATTGATGAGATTAAGCAATTTTTCTTTAAATTTGAGATTTTCTCTGAAAAGTATATTACCACTGAAAGTCTTAGGAGGAACATCTTGCTCCATTGAACTCTTATATAGAAATAGGACCCATCATACACTCCTTAGGATGTTTAATATTGTAAGGAAACTATTTCGATTAGCTCAGTAAAAGAATATTTAATATTCATTAGGTAGACTAAATGTCTGTCTCTTTTCAATTAAGATGATGCCTGTTGGTGATTTTAGTTCACCTAGAAAAGTAATATATTTAATATTCTTTAATGTTTACTGACGAAATCCAGTTTTTTTTCACTTGAAGTTTTAGGCGTATTCCACCTCACATCGTCAATAAAAAGTTCTTTCATGTCTTCGGTAAATAGCTTCAGTATGATTGTTCTGAGACGAAACAAGGTTCCAGTCGAAGATATCTATAAGTTGATGGATTTGAGCAACGTTGTGACATACTTGGATCTTAACTCATGAGGAAGACTCTGTTTATCAAGGAAAACTAAATGGTAAAGTCTTTCCATAACAACACTTTGTCTATTTATATGTAGACTGGGTTTAGAGATTTTTGGGAAAAAAATGAGCTAACAGTAGAGAGGTGGATATTTCTAGTTGATTGTCATAATTTTTATGGATGCAACTTTTGAATTGTTGTGGAGAAAGTGATAAATGATAAACTCATCCTTAATGTACAAGTGGGTATCATAGTTTTATTTATTTCTAATAAACAACCAAAATTTTCGTGAATAAAATTTAATCTGCATATTAATTAATCTTTATGTACATATTGTAGTAAATTATAGCAGTTAATTTCGATTCGTTTGGTTTCAGGGAAATGTATATACAAGTGACCATCAGTACCGTAAAATTTTAATTATTATTATAAATAATTTAGGGTGAAGCATTGTAAGTATTTGTTTACAAGCGTAATCGATGTAAAAATAACTTAATGAAAGGCGTGACACCGTTTGAAATATGGACTGGTATGAAAGTCTCAGTCACACATTTCAAGAATTAGGGATCTCTTGTGCATTGCTATACCCCCTGTAAACGAAGAAACAAGCTGCATAAAAACCCTCATCGGTATCTTAGTTACGCAGTGGGTTATAAAAATTATCATGTTTGGCAACAAGATAAGTCACACGTCATTCAAATCATTCACGTAAAGTTAGATGAAACTAAATATTGAGTTTTCCTGAATGTTCTAAATTATTAAGATTGGAGGAATTTGTTAGAAATGATAAAATTATAACGGAAGGATTGAATCGTGAGAAAAATCGTAATTAATATCTAAAATAATAGTAGACATTTAATTATGGAGTAAAATAAATGATCTTGTTGAAAGAGCTCGCGTATTGATATATATTATTATACTCCAGTTGGAAAAACACGACGTTTCAGATCAATAAATGCGGTTATTAAGCATTGTGAAAAAAAAAAAAATTAATGTTCAACTGTGAATTATTTGATGTTAAACATATTTCTCAAAGGGGACTTCAAGTATATATAGATAAATCTGATAATTCAAGTATTGAATAAAATCAAATAAATCTAACTTTGCAGATCTCTTTTAGAGAGAAATTCATAGCAATTGAATTTCTCAGTCGTTCCAAAAAGTCCAGAGATCTTCAGAAAAATATAATTAGTATCAAGCAGGGAGTGAGGAGATTAAATCTATGAGCAAACGTAAAGTGTGGAACTTAGTTAATCCGCCTAAAATGCTAATGCTATATGCTGTAAATGGGCTTATTCTTACCCAACCCCAAATAAAGAAATTTAAAGCTGGACTTGTATCTCATGGATTTAAACAAATATTGAAATTAGATAATACACATATATTTTCATCGGTTATATATTTTCTCCTAGTTAAATCATTTTTTAATATTTTTTTATTGGCGGTGTTAGATGCGTGTACAACTAGATGTAAAAGCAGGAATCTTGCATGGTGAATTACATGAGTAAACCAATATGTATCAACCATTAGGTTACATCGAAAAAAAAAAGAATGGAATACAATGTTTGCTTACTCCAAAAAGTAATCTACAGTCTTTATTAGAGCAACTGAATGCGGAGTAAAAATTAGACACTCTGTTAAATTCATTCATTTTTCATTAACTATAATATTGTAATTGGATTTGTGAGTTGAATAACAATGTAAAATTGCTTGCATCCAATGATGACATTATGGTATTTACTTGAAATAAAAATTATATTAAACCTATAGTTTCAAACCTGATAGTGAAATTTCACACCTTTGAACTTCGTAAAATTATATATTTTTAGATGTAAATTTTAAGAAGGTAAAGGATACTATGTATCTACATCAGAAAATTTATAATAATAAATTTAAAGAAGTTTCAAGAAATTTCGTTAACTTACCACTTAAAAATTGAGTGTCATTATTGAAAACAAAATATAACAAAAGTATCCTTATCGATCTTTAATTGTATGTCTTTCATATTTAATAGACAGAAATCTCCCTGACGTAGCTTTCAGTGTTAATATGATATCACAATTTTAGAATGGTTATACATATCAACACCGGTTGATTTTAGTTTATTTACTTAACATTGTTATTTATATGAGTGATTTTCAAATTAATGCCTATTCAGATGCAAATCGGAGATACATTTCAACAAAAAGTCATTCAACTATCGAGCATTAGAAAAGTATGGGAAACATTTCTTTTTCATGAAAATCAAGTAAGCAGAAAGGCATTACACTTATTTCTATGAAGCCAGAATATGTATCTGTTATGACACCGTCCATAAACTGTTTTGGTTTAATAGCAATTTAAAAAATTTAAATTATTTCGTAAATTAAAATCTACTTTTTCTGCTACATATTTTATTGAAAATAAGTAAGAAAATCCAGAGTATATTGATATAATATATTTTATTAGAAAAATCCTTCATAAAAGTGAATTTAGAAAAAAAAAAATTATGGGGAATAAAACGATATTTAGTAGAGTTATTGACAAAACCTCAAATTCAAGACAGATTAAACTTTTTTTTATTGAAAAAGTGTTTGCTCCTGTGGGGACGAATGCTTAGCGGTTGTAATGCAAATTCCCGTAGCTTCCCTCCACAACGTCCTACTCCGCATTTCAGTTAATCCAATTACACTCCAGTATGTAGCTATACAAAGAAGAGATTTCTTAAATTATGAAGTTGTGAAATAGAGAAAGATGTTTTTGAACTGTTTTCCTCGTTATTAATCTATTTTTTGATAGAATAAATATTTTTGAGAAGGACATGTGCCTTCAAATATCACCTACAACTATTAACGGAGATACTTTGATAAGAGTGGCTAAAGGACACCTTCAAGTAAATTTATCAATATATCACATACCAGGTGAATTCTCGTATCCAGTACAGAGGTGGTTCAGTACAGTATTAACTTCCACAATTATTAATGATTTGAAAGTGGAATAAATCTCCTAATCGTTCTGAACTAGTAACTTTTATTTTATCTTAGCAGGTTCTTTCTCACAGTTTATTTATGTCATACTTGCACAACTTTATTATGATGCATAGAATTTTATCTCTTTGAAATTAATTTATTTTTAAAATAATTTATAAAGCATGTTTAGGTTAATTGGTAATATTTTTTTTTATTTCGGATGATATTTTTTAGATTTTTTGAACTTATATATTTTTGTATTTAATAAAGAAAGGGCACAGTTTAAGAAAAGGAAACAATGAAGTGTAATAATTAAATACTTCCCATCTGAGTCAGAAGTAGTAATTTTAAAAAAATCAGTTGAACAAAAAATATTTCATAGTTTATTTTTTGTTCAAATGAATCTTTTTTTTTCTTTTATATTTTCACAGAAAATAGCAGTAAATAATCAACATGTATTTCAAACCTAATTACTTAATTCAAATAAATTAATTCAATTTGAAAATTAATTAAATAGAAAATACAAACTGTCTTAAGATTACGTGTGAATCTACTTAACGAAATTAAAAACGCAAACCCAAGTATAATTAATTTATAATAACAAAATTTTGGTTAAAAATAAGATGAATTATTTTAAAAAAGAGTATAATTAACTAATATCGAATTCAGATATTAAATTTTGAATTATTGTTTTAGATTCACTGTTGATGAAAAGAAATAAGCCTTAATGTTTATCAGCTGACGAAAAACATCCCTTAAAAGTTAAGAAACTACACACACACACACACACACATATATATATATATATATATATATGTATGTATTACAAATGTTAATAAATAATCTTTATAAGATAATTATACCTTACCACTGGTGTCAACGTCAAAGATACTCTTAAACTATAGTATTTTTTTCCTTTTATTCTCAATTGTTATGTGTTAAAATTACTTTTTGTCTTTACTTGAAAAAGATATTAAAATTCACTTAAGGGATAGACATTTAAAATCGAAAATTTGGTTAAGTTCTTATTTGTTGAAATAAGTAGAGGTTCAATTTGAAGAAAGGCTAGACGAAATTAGAAGATATTTGCTTCAGATAGATCTTTTATTTTATGGTTGTACTGAAAATGCTTTTTATACCTTCGTAAATTTCCTATGACTTTTATTTATATGTCTAATATCTCAAACTTTCTTAACTTGATTTACTCTGGGATTTGTAAAATTCTCAGGAAACATTTCTTGGCTTCTTTTTACAAGTATAATACCTTCTATAACTTCAATAAACATTTAAAAAAATGAAAGTCTATTGTTCTTTTGAAAAATAAATCCTGAAGTTGTACTAACATATCTTACATTGAGAAAAATGAGTTTTTTGTGAATTTATTCAACTTTAAGTAGTATTAAGTTACAGCATTAATAGCAAGAGCATTTGAGTGTATGGCTTTAAGCCATACATTCAAATGCTCTTAGAAAAGACAGACACTTAATTTGTTCTCAAAGAAAATAGGTTGATAGTTCACTAAGAAGGAAGGAACAATTTTTTGAAAATAATTATCTTACAGATCAATTAACTATTGTGTAAATAAATTTCCCCAAAGTAATATTTGATTCGTTTTAGTAATTTTCATTGAAAAATAACATTTCTAAATTTATTCATCAAACAACACATTTATTAGTATCAGAAGTACTCTTTGTATTTATTTTAAGGAATACCTGAATTTACAAATTTTAAAATAAATATACTATAATCATTATTTCATAAGTTTTATAATGTTTTCCTTTTTCTGTATAAAATTAGATTATGTAATCAGGTTCTCCATAAAACTCAAAAGTTTTAAGTTAATTTTAAATGGAAATAAACAATTCATGTTACTTAGAAAAAAATATTTTAGGAGTGTTTTTTTTTTTACTTAGTGTTAAGCTGTTGATTCATTACTTTTTCTCGAATTTCAATTTATTAGGAAGTATTCTTCATGTTATTTAAACATAAAATCATTAACAGTACAAGTATTATTAGTTTTTGGATCGTATTTTTATTCATTATCGAGTAAATGTGATGTTTAATAAGTGCATTGTTAGTTAAATTGTAAATAATTTAATTTTTCAATTTTATCTCTAATATAATATATGAAATTTATCTGACACATTTTCTTTTTAAAAATTCAACCAATTTAACTTTCAACTGGCGTTTCTGTTGCATTTTGAAAACTTTCTTGTTGATCCTTGTCTCAAAGAGATTTTTATAATGGATTTGGCGTTGTTTATTTAACTACCAATTAGCAGTGTCTTAAAAAGCAATGCGGTTGGATAATCTTTGTTCTTTTTCGATTTTTGATTTCGCTGTAGCAAGCTTCAATTTGAAATAAATCACTAAAATTTCTTTTAATAAAAATTAGCTTTTTAAAAATTATAAATCTTTGTTTCGAATGTTATGTACAGTCTGCTATTGAACACATGTGAACTGAAAATAATTTAATATTCAATGTCACCACTTTTTAAAAATATGAGAAAGTAACTCATCATTAAGCATTTGCACATGAAAAAGTTTCTATTTTAAGTGGAGTGATAAAACATAATTGGATTGAATTTCAGCAATATTTATGAAACTGAATTTAGCTGATTGAAATTTGCACAATGTGCCAGAAAATGGCTGTCGAAACTAACTAAGAATCAGCCTCAAATTTGTTTTAGTGCCATTTAACAGATGGTCACACATAATGGTAATATCACCTTACCTTAGCTATAGCATCTGTCGTCAGAAACAGCTATTTTATGAACCATTTTCACATTATGTGCATTTTCTAATACTTCTAAACGATATCTATGTTGAATCAAATTTAAACTCTAAGCAATAACCTGAAATTAGTGTTTAGACCTAAGTTAAAAAACTTGGTCCAGTGTAGACAAAAATAATACTTTACTATCTGAAAGCTCTATGTATTTGTATGTGTTATTATATATTCCTCTCTGTAAGTAATCTGATGTTATAGACATTTAAATAAGATGTATATTTCTAGAATATTCTTAAGATATTTGATATTTATCGATAAAATTTATATGATAAGAAAAATATTTAGTTTTTGTGATTGCGTTTTTTGTGTTTGAGAAAAAATAGCCCGAATGAAAAACATAGAAGTATATTTCTTGATAAGTTCGGGATGCACTAATGTCACGCTCGAAGTTGAATTAAAGTTATTGATGGTAGGTTATAAAAAAAAAGTTTGATATATTTTATAAAAGTTTGATAAAAGTTTTCAACATATTTTAATGAGAAATATAATCATAACTTTCTGCTTAATAATTAGTAGCAGACTATTATGCTAGTAAAAATCATTAACAATAGGCTAAAGTTTCCACATGGGTTTATAGATAACTAGTTCCCCATTATTAATACTTTTAATTTGAGTATATAAATAATTTTAAAGCAATTTTGGTATTATGTAATACTTCTTTAGCCTTCTTAAATATGATCAAATGTTTAAGCAACTATAGTTGCAGATAATTCTACATTCCATACTATGTATGACTAATTATTTTTAAATACAACAAATAATCTTTTATTTTTATAGTACATATAGAAATTGTTTCATTATGTTAAAAGAAATACTTCTGAGTAGAAAGAAAAATAATTTGTAGATAAAAGCCGTTTTCAGAACAAGAGAATTTAGTAATGCAAAAGCTAAATCCTGACCACAAGACAGGTAATCGATAGAAACAGTAAACCATGTCTTTTTATTCTTTCAATTTGTCAGCAGTTTTGCAATATTCTTTCAATATGTCTTAGTAAATTCAAGACCTCAACACCACACATTGACAACTGAACTCCAGTAAAAAGAATGAAATAACTGTAAAAGGAAACCAGTCTTTTTTAAAACTTAACTTTTATCTGAAAACTTACTAGGAAACAGTAACGGGAGAAATGAAGAGAATATTTTTTGTATGCAAGAGAAAAAAGCATTTTAGAAGTGATGAAAGACTTCTGT
>BMAW01129511.1:372760-396107 GCA_019974015.1 Nephila pilipes | reverse complement strand
ATTTGAGCAATGATAATTATTTCTTTATTTTGCATGATCGTTTATGAGTGAGTTGTCGTTAACATATCTGTATGTGCAGCTACGATAGCTGAGCAGTCATGGTCGCGAGCTCACGGTGCGTTTTAAGTCGAGTAGTGGGTTCGAACCTTGATGCCACTGTCCCACCTGTCGTGCAGCGGCCCAGCGTAGTTTCTAAACGATGTCTCCTAAGTTCTCCCGTGAACATGATATGGGTTTGAGATTCAGGTGTTTTCATCACTTCACCAAGGTTCAGAAATTATGTTCCAGCTTCCAATAGCCCTCGTGTTTCTAATTGCATCTTTAATAATCAATTTATTAATCAATGTTTTGTCGGTTTATTTACCGTTTATCGTAAACCATACAAACGGCTACTTGCTATAGATATCTATTATACACTGGTCTTAATGCGTTGATTGTATTTTTTTTTGTAGTATACTTTAAGGGATCATAATTCCTACTCGAACGGCCATCCCTCTTTTATGTTATCTATAAATATTGTTCCCAAGTGCTCTGAGATGCCAAATGTCCCATTATGGAAAGAGATAATCCATTATAATAATTATCTATCATTTGATGTAGCAATTTTTATCAAATAATTTTATCACTTGGATAAGAATTCAAAGCGAAATAGTTAGCTAATTTGAAAAGGATTTGTGTTAATTGTAACCAAGATACAAAAGCATTTGATGAGTGAATTCGCTTTTTTCACATTGCATTTGCCCAAGTGAAAGACCAAATGGAACACTGGGAATATTTTTTTAGCTAAAATTTATTAGGTGGATATATATATATATATATATGCATACATGTTTTGTTTTGTTGGGTATTCAAATTATTCTTTGGTTCAAATTAGTTTCAATTTTTATTCATCTTTTAGTTTCAAATGTGATTCAATTTCATTTTTTTTGCTTAGTTCTATAAATGTGGGTTTTTTTTGTTGTTGTGATTTTGGATTTTAATTGTTCTCTTACTTTTATGTTTTTTAATGATAAATTTATTGCTTTATCTTACATATATAAAGCTATAATAACAATATAGTATTTGTAGCATTTAATAATGTTAGACATAATGCAGACTAACTAACCTGATAAAACATAGAAAATCTTCTAAACAATAAGTCGTATAAAAGAGTTTTAAATTCGTCATTAAAAAGGAAATGCAAAATCTTTTCTGTACAAGTACGCAACAAGTTTTAATACGTATATAATTACATAGTTAAAATTTTCAATTACATTTAACATTTTTTTCCTCTTACTTTCTTTCACCAGTAGAAGTTTTGAGTTCCTGCTGCTAAATATAAAGTTCAAATTTTGTCATTAGTTTTCATTTTTTTATAGTTTGTTGGACTTTTTGCCACAGTTATTCAACTTGATCAAACGATCCATTTTCAAAAACGATGTAAGACATTATCGTCCATATATTTTGAATCACATTCCGATCAGGACTCTGTATGATGGTCAAGATAAAACTACCACAAACTCATTCTCAAGGAAGGTTATAATACAACTGGCGCTGTGCATAGAGCAATTTTCTTATTGAAGAACAAACCAATCTCTCTCTCTCTGAAAAATTTCTAGCCCAAAGCAAGGTTTTATCCAGGAAGAAACTGGCTTACTCCTCAGCTGTAACAGAACCTAACTAATATATTTCTGCAATAGTTGTTCCTGCCCAAACAAGAATCCATTCCCCCTGGTTTTGGTATTTTTTCTGACCAAGAACTCTTCGCCCCTTCTTTTTTCCCATGTTCAACATATCTTAATCGAGTCATCCATAAAAATTATTTTTTTTAATCAATTAGTACCACGTCACTCCATTTCTGGTTATTTCTTATTCAATCCCTTGCAAGATCCACTCCATTCTCTTTATGAGATTTTGTCTAGGGCAAATATTTTCCCACCGGTTTGTAATGGAATCCTAAGCGCTTCACTTTGTATTGAATGAACGAAGCGACAAGTTCATGATGACCTTCTCAAGGACTTTAAAAGCAATAACCAGAGTTGAAGATTCTCGTATTTGACGTTCCGTTCTGTTATCCCTTTCCTTAAGAGCTGTTTTCTTTTATCTCTTTTTTTTTTTTTTTTTTTTTCCTGTCATAGTCACTCTTGACCATATTTTGTACAGTAGATTCAGATAAAGAGAGATCTTTTGCTATTTCTTGAAGATATTTTCCTTCGGTTCGTTTCTTCTTCACAAATTTGAAAATATACTTTGATTTCACACTAAAAGTTTAAGTTTGTTTGTTAGTAATAAATTTTGTTCGATTGTTGCAACTTCTATTATTTTTCGATATTGTAACTTAAAGTACGGAGAGTGTACAAAAAAAATTTGCAATCAAAATTTGCATAATTCAGTTAAAATGGTTAATATCTCGGTTGATGTTTTAAAGAGAGCATTTTGATTGATGCTTTCTAGTCACTCATACATTAAATTCATGCATTTTAATATTCATATACTTTAGTATACAAAGCAAATCTTGTAAGCAGTGTATATGTCTACATAATACAAAGATTTTTTTTTTAAAAAAAAAATATTACTAACTTTTTAACAGCAAAACAAGTATTTTCTAGCGGAGCGCTTCTTAAATTGTGGCTAGTGACCCCAAATGAAGTCACAAAACGAATGTTAGGGCCGCGAAAATTTAATTTAGATACATGAAAGTAAAGAAAACATTAGTCTATCTATATATATCCATTATCTTTCTTTAACTTAATAAATTACATCCCAAAAAAGTTTTTTTGGATTCAAAAGTCATTTTTGACTAACATCAATGATATTAAGCATCTACCAAAAGGAATAAGTTGAGCTATTAAATGACTCAATTTTAAAAATTGAATTTTCACAAAAATCTTTCAAACTGAACTCTGTATCGGAGCTGGAGCTGAATTTCCCGCAATTCTCATTCAGCACCGCTTACTTATGTGAAACATATTAATCGACTTTAACGCTTATTAAATCTAAATATCGTTCAGGGCTGAAAAATGTTATTTGATGACGCTTTGTGTGCGCGCCCAGCAGTGTCAAATTTTGCAATTAGGTAAAATTTGTTATGCAGCAAAAGCAAGCACATTCTTGTCATTAAAAAAACGTAATTTTCTTTCAATACTTTTTGTATACTTGGAACAAATTCTAAAACTACTTCTTTTCATTTTGTGTGCATATGTGTTATATTGTATATGTGTTTCAATTATATGTTTTGTTCAAAAATGCTTTATGTAAATTTAACGCAAAATTATATCTGTTAATTTTAAAAATTATGAGTATTTCATTCTAATTTAAAAAAAGGAATTTTTATTAAAAATTAAATATTTAAAAAAAATTCTTTATCAAGTTTTAAATTAAATTAGAAATTAAACCTTATAATTTTTTTCAGACACGTTTTCTGTTAAAAGGAAGAGAGATTGCACCAAATTTTTAAGCGGAAAAGGGGGTCACAAGACTAAAAAACTTAAGAACCATTGCTCTAGTGTAATAAGGGCCATACTAAAAGCATGAGAAACTGTTGCATCGCACATTGAAAAACCCAAATAGAGCAGTGGCTATGCACGCTACAAATTTATTGAATGGTAATACTGTGTCGTATTTTCACCAAATTCTTAAGCGTCAGTCAAAATAAATGTCTCTATACAGCTTTCAAGTAAAAATGGATAAGTTATGTATCATAAATAATATACTAATTATTTTGATCCTTATCACCTTCTATTCTGCTCATCGAATTAGCATATTTAGTTAGTTCACTCTGTTATAGAAGAAATGATGAAGATGATTTCCGCTCCTTAAATTTGTATACATAAAATTTTCTTTGATTAACATTATACATAAAACATACATGCGAGTGGATTTTTCAGAATGCAGAGCATTATCGTATTTTACATTAATTTATATGGGAAAAGTAGTTAGACTTGACGAATGTTTCGCATTACGAATACGATTCTGGAACAAATTATGCTCTCAACAACAGGCTTCACTGTGGTATTAATTTATAGTTGAAGCAACCATACGAAGGAGTGCAAGAAAAATAGAAATTTTTGAATATATTAATTTAGAATTGTAAAGCAACTATACGATTAATTGATTGGCTGATTGTATGTGCGTGTGTAATAGTTTATAAACATCGCATTTCGATTTAACTCGAGAGCAATTGGCATCGCATTTCGTTATTTTGAACCACGATCAAATGACGAGGACGAGAAACCATATGAAGGAATGTAATAAAAAAAACAAAAAAAAAAAAACATTGAATATAATAATTTAAAGTAGAAAAAAGTTATACGAAGATGGGCAGACTGTAATTTTTGAATATTAATTTAGCATAAAGAAGTAACCGTATCGTGATTATTAAAAAATAAAAAAGGATTGTCTGCAATTCGGTGACTTGTTATCAAATTAAATAGATTGGCATTCCCCCTCCTCATTTCAAGGATCAAATCAATGTCGAGATTTTATTTGTATCGTAATTAGGGCTTTTTTTTAAGCTCGTCTAAATTTCCGTAACATGTTATCAAATTAAAGAGAATGGGGCTTTCTCCTTCATTTCAATGATTAGATCAAATTCGAGATTTTATCCTATACCTATTCAATTAAATAATATTTTCCCAATGATAAATAAATAAAATCTTTAACTCATGTAATAATCGACTGCATTCGCATCTCTCTCTCAATTTCTGATCATCTTCTAACTGAAAGAGCGGAAAAATATAAGTTATTTTTCCTCTCATTCTGACATAAATAAATAAATCCAGATCAAAAGATACTCTAAGCAAAGAAAAAATATATATCTAAAGGGAAGTGTAAAATAAATAAAATAAAATATATTTGACACCACATAAAAACCAGAGGGTGGAGGAAAGTAATGTCGAATAAATAAGCCATCAAAAAGGATGGAAAGCTGCAAAGAAAGCAGTTCTAGGATCGTTCTATGCACCCCTCTCCTCCCTCTTATGACGAAAAAGTGTTTTCTAAATAAGTCATTTCAATCGTCATTTGATTCGATGATACCAACAACCATTCATCGATGCCAATGCCACAAAAAAAAAGTATTTCATTTCGTTCATTTATTTATTTCGAAATGGTGGCATCAAGGATCTTTTCCTCTTTTGGCGCTCCATTGCATTTAAAAGATAAAAAAAATTCTTTGTGAACGAATGCTCTCTCTTCTTCTTTTTTTTTTTTTTTATGTTTAGGGTTTTCTCAAAAAATCATTGATAAAAGTTTATATATTTTTGTTCCTCGTTTTAAAATATATTTTTTTTTTTTTTTGGAAAAAAAAATTTTGGGGGTTGTAACAAGAATTTCAAGTTTTTTTTGGAAAGAATTTCAGCTATTTGAACCCAAAAATGTTTCGAGAGATTTACTCCCCCTCCCCCTTTATGTCAATTCAATAGGAAATGTTATGGAGTTTAAAAGACTCTAGGTTTAAATGTTGAAAAAATGAAACTGGTATTTCTGAAAAAATAAAAAAACTTATATTTTTATATTAACTGGTTTCTAAAAGTTACTGTGAACTAAAACAGTGATTCTAATTGGCAAATATAGTAAAAGTTTTCCTATGTATCGAGTATAAAACCATTTTTGCTTATATAAAGTGTTAGAGGGAGTGGGATGATAAGAAAATATATAACAACCAAAAACATTCTAATATTCTCATCACTTCGCATCACCTTGTTATCTGTGAGATACACGAGTAGTTTTTATTTTTTAAAGAAGTTAACTTCGGACTTTGGAATGAATAAGTACGCAAAATTCAGATCAGAACATTTAATTTACAAAGAAACTGATATTTCTGTAAGCACATCGTAAAGTTTTAAAGATAACTAACAACTGAGTTATTCAGATAAAATTTATTCTTATTTTAATTTAAGAGATAACGCATAATGCTGTACATTGCAGGTATTAACGTTGATTTGTTCGGTTTTAGGAAGCCGCATATTGAAATAAACCGCAGTGTGGAGCAAATAGAGTTTAAACTACAGTTCTACTTATCGACGGCCCAATTACAATGCCCCATGCATCAATTACTTTCAGTTGAAGCAGGAGTTGCACTAAACAAATATGAGTTCCAAGAATTGTATGAATAACAACAAATTTGATGAAATAATTGAAGAGATAACACAACTAGAGCTAGAATCGTCCTTTATAAGATGCTGAATCCAAAAATAGTTCATCCAAAATTCGAACTATGGAATTACTATTTTTTGATACATTGCAATTATGAATACAGTTATTATAAAATAGCAAATGATTTTATTCAATCAAATGTAATTAATAACAATTGAATAAAACATTACAAAATTAATTTTCTACCCAAGTGTACTTTGAGAAAGCTGTTAAGTGGAATTTCCATCAGCGATTAAATGTTTATTTTGAGAATAACTTTGCATACAAATCAGAACAGTTATGAGCTAATAATATATATATATATATATATATATATATATATATATATATATATATTTGCCAAAATCAATTTCCTTTTAATATATCTGTGTATTATTGTTCGTGTTTTATAAAATCAAAGAGATCCTATGTGTGCGTGCATACGAAATATGGTCTGACACTATTAAAATGGAGCCCATGCCTAATAAATCGCCTCATGTTAAATTAACCACGAGTTACAGTATTCATATAAATTGAGCGAAAAATAAAAAAAAAGCATAGACATTAGTCAAGTTGCAATGCACAGATGGAGAACAAAATAATACGAACACCTGTGAAATGATGGAAAATCTTTATTAATAGAGGGTTGGACCACCCTTTGACTGAAGTACAGATTTAATGTGACGTGGGATAGATGCATAAAGGTCATGGACAATATTTAAAGGAATATTAAGCCATTCCTCCTGCAGAATGGTATCTAACTCCGAAAGGCTGGATGGAGGTGGAAATTGGGAATGAAGTTTGGACTTAAATATTCCCATAAATGTTTAATAATATTCAAGTCCGGAGACGGAGAAGGCCAGGCAAGATGTTCAACTTCCTCATCATCCTCTTCGAACCATGCTTGAACACACCTAGCAGTGTGGATGGATAGGGGCGTTGTCGTCTTGAAAAAGCGGTCGCTCTTCAAGGAATATAGTTTGGACAAAAGGCTGGACATGATCCCCTAGAATGCTTAGATAATGATTAGATTTGATTCTGCTATGCAGAATAACAAGTGGTCCAAGACCGCACCGAGATATCGCCCCCCAATACAAAATGGAGCCCTCCCCCCCTGCTTCACAGTCGGCAAGAGGCATTCCGGATTAAACGCTTCTCTGGGCGTTCTCCAGACATAAACGCGTCCGGTCGTCTGAAATAGGGTGAATAACGATTCAACTGACCATATTACTTGTTGCCAATGAGCCTTTGTGATCTCAGCACCATTGGCGTCGCTTGAAAGCATTAGTTGCTGTCACCGAGGGCTTACGAATTGCCACTCTGCCATAAATGTTCGCAGCATGAAGTTTCCTTTTGACAGTTTTTGTTAAAATGGGGTTCTAGAGATGACTGTTCATTTCGAATGTTATCTTGGATAACGATTCCTTGTGCTTTCTGTCTACTATGCCCTTCAAGACCCGTCTATCCCTATCAGCAAGCTTTGATTTTCGGTCACTGTTGTGCTTTGAAGACTCGTCTTACCCTCTTTCGTGTACGCTGACATAACGGCTGATAACGTACTCCTTTCAAACCCCAAAAGGTTTCGCTGCTTCCGTAACTGATGCTCCACTTAAACGCACTCCAACAATCATTCCTTTTTGGAACTCTGACAGGTCTGACATTTCAACTTATCACAGTCAGTTCGATAGACGCATGCAACGCAGGTGACTGCTGTTGAGAGACTGATACCTTCCTCTTCACGCTCACTAGGTGGCAGACTTCTTTTGCAGGTGGCGCGGCTGTACTGTAGGTTTGAAATACGTCATACCTTTTCACAGTGTTGGTATTATTTTGTCCTCCATCTGTACGTACATAATATGCCAAACATACGCATTTTCATGTGTTTACTTCACAAATTATTTTTGGCTGTAAAGTTGATAGCTCTATTTGCTTTGGTCATACAAGGTATCGCAAAAAAATAAATTAACCAAAGTTTCGTGCTTTACAAATAACTTTACATATTCTTTTATGAAATTACTAATAGCTAGGACCATCATTACAAAAATGAACTTTATATTCCTGAGTGCATGTTTATGAGTTTTATAAACATGAATTAAGTTATTCTAATTAACACTTCTAACCCCATTAACACGCGGTAGTCAGGATTAATGAATATTGTTAAACAGCTGGTTTAAGGGACCGCGAGTTACAGGATTCATATAAAACAAAAAAAAAACCTGACATTTATCAAGATTAGTCTTTTCCGTCGTCATAACTCTTATTCCTCTGTCTTTATCAACAAGCGTGCTGCAGTTTATCCTCCTTTTTTAACCATTCAAGTAATGTAGACTAAATAGATGCAATTCTCTGCCTATGTGTCTATTTATCTTAACCCTTCTCAAATTCGATCTATAGCATAAAGTTTTTTTCTTGATCGCATGCCTTTTGCTGACGTTTGCATTCATTCGTGACAATTTTTTTAATTATTACTGAAATCATTTGTATTAGATAACGTCTTTATAACTCTTAACATTTGACCGATGCAAAATGGTTGAGCGTACAAGTAATCTTGCCGACCACGAGATCTCGAAAACAATCTCTTACAAAAAAGTAATCCAAACTTTAACATTCCACTTTCCAAGAAATGATAAATCTCTCATATGAATAAAATTTAGCAAAATATATTAATGCCAGTTCTTAATGAGAAATTTTGATCTCATCCCAATAAAACATGAATCTGAATTTCTTGTAAAGAAACATAAGAATTCTGACACCACAATATCTAAGAGTGATATCACAAGTGTTTGTTTATCGGAGCCTTAGTAAAACCGCATGTTACTGTGAGCCCCGCAGTAACATGGTCAGAACTGTAGTTAAAACATTTTGAAACATCGAGTTTTCTACCGAAGCACAATAGTTGTTAGTAAATAGACCATAATTTTAGATAAAATTCAGTTTTTTCTTAAAACTGAAATAAATTTTAACCTCCTGAGAAAATACATACAAACTCGTTACGTTCAGATATGAACCCTCACCATTAAACGTTTTGGTAACAACAGTGTCAGAACTCTGCGTGACAAATTGGTTAGAGGTTCTGAAATTGCAACTTTCCTCGTTTTCTGATTTAATTATTGCGTTTTCTGTTCTTCTTTATCAATTCAAACCCACGATTTCCATTCATGGAATAAGGAAAAGTTTAGCAACCAGGAAAATGGAGAACTTACTGTTCTCTATTCTCGTGTTATGCATTTATGAAATGAATACGAAGCGATATGCCGCGCTAAATGGAAAGTATGTTTGATCACATTAGTTGTTCAGAACCAACAATTCGCGAACAAAGAATTAACCGGAACGGAATGAGTTGGGAAGAGTGATATTCGAAGTTTTTAACAATGATTGTGGGAAAACACGTAATGATTCTATCAACCTGGGTAAAGCATGCGAATAAAGAATTAGGTTTTAAATAACAGGAAACAAAATGGCTTCAGAATCCAAGTAACCTTGAAAATTGATATTAAACATTACAAACACGCTAAAATTCAATGCAGAATATTTATTCTACTTAAAATTGATACAATGAAGAGAGTAAAAATTCCTGTTTTGCAATCTCTCTCAAAAACAGATTATTTGACTAACATTATGTTCTTTCTGATCGTATAGGTATAAACAATAAAAGACACTTAATATGAAAATCTATTAATACGAAACACTTCACATGAAAATTCGGTTAACACGAAACAGAGTACTGCAGTTCTGACAATATATTTCATGCATTTTTTCCCAGCCTTTAACACGAAAAAAAAATTGATTAACACGAAAAGATTTCCCTTCTCGGATGTCGATTTTTTTTCCTCAAGACTGAATTAAATAAACAACAGTTGTAGCTTTTGCTAGGTTACTGTTAATAATATTTGGCTCTTTAGATAGTTTCTAAATTTCCCAGGTGGTTTTTCTCCAATAGTTATAATAATTAACACCACCAAATATGCTTTTAAAAATTTCTCTTTCAAATACAGTAAGAGTCTTTTAATCTTTCTCGGTTATTGTCCATGTTTCAGTAGAAATAAGGACCCTACCATTGTCAAAACATTTCAAACTACTGGTCAGGGTAAAATTTGGTATGTCGAAGTCAGCTAATTTTGTGTCAAATTCGGTGAATGTGTCATGTTTTTTTTTTTAATTCTAAAATTTATTTTTATGTGTTTTTTATTAGACACAAATATTATTGGCAGGAAATTAAATAAAATTTGAAGACATCGAAAAAATTGGGGATTTCTTTTTCCTTGCATCGTTTAGAAGGAAATTCTTTTAACTCGAAAAAATATTTCTATCCCCTCAGATTTTTTTTCTCTACTTCATTTCAGTCAAATCTGCATGAATCATAGGAAGCGTTTGTGTGTGTGATATAGTAAAGGTCAAGAACTTCAAGATTGATTTGCTGAAACTATGGGAGATGAAGGTGGGTACCTCAAAATAACACTTTTTTATAATTCAGCTGTGTGTGTGTGTGTGGTTTTTTTTTTTTTTTTTTTTTTTTTTTTTTTATTTAATAAACAAGCTGTTTTCGGTATACTTTGTGACTTGGATCTTAAACGAAATGTCCTGGTATTACGATTCTTGCACCAATCAAGATTTTCCAGTATTGATAATTAAGTATGCTTTTTTTAAAAGACAAAATCCTGTTTTAGTTGTGTACACATTTTTTCCAAAGTTTTGGAAATAGCCCTGAAAAACGTCAATTTTGGATTTTTTAATCTTTAAAACGTTTCATCTATACGAATGTATCGATCCAAGCGACGTGGTGCTCTAATGGGATTAACATTTAGCCCTCTTTAAGAAAATGATGGAGGAAAAATTCTTTTTTTTAGTGGATTTTACTGTTTTATTACGGTTTCACTTAGAAGCAATACGAGGATTATTGGTGACGAGCCTCATAAATTTGAGCCTCAGTCAAATGACGAGGACGACATCTGATTCGGCACCTCCCTTTCCGAACTTCTACACCATCGGGAGGATATGTAACTTCGACAGATTTAATGTGCATCAGCACACTACACGGCGGATCTTCAGTGGCATTGGAACTCGAACCCATGACTCGATGAAACAACGCCGATCGCGAGTTCGTGTCCATGACCTGTAGGTTACCCATGCCACTTTTTTCGTGGATTTTATACAGGTTTTTAATCACACAACGCTCGAGCGCAATCTTTTCCGCTGCGCATAGTTCTGGCACATATTGCATAACATGTTGTTAAAGTAAATTTTTGCTTTAACAATTTACACTCCGCGGTTTTAAACTAAAAATTCTCTTGTGCATAAAACGGTTTTTCAATCTGATTTTGTTTTTCAGCTTTTTGACTGGAGATAAAAGGCTGCAAGACCTCAGAGCTCCAACAACCACGCTACTTATATATCTGATTTTTAAGTAAATTTGGTCAGATTCGATCCTAACATATTGACGCTGACAATATTTAATGAAATTGTGATTAAAATTTTAATTATGTATATTTGGAATGATTGCTCACATTTTTTTTACACTCCGTATCTTTCTTTGACACTCTTTCTAGGGCTTTTCTTTCGGGAAATACCAATGTACCTATAGGTTAGCCAGGGACATTTCCTATCCTGTCTTTGAAACACAGGTGACGCGACAGGTGAATGCCTTAACTTGCTTTCTCTCTGTTGGACACGCCTCCCTTTCACTGCACCTCTCCTTTCTTATAGAATTTTGTCTAGCTAACAGGCATGTAAAATTAATGAGCTTGGGGGGACTTGTTTGGTCAAATCTGACCCTTACGCCGGTAAAACTTGTGACATTGGGCTATCCACGTTGACATTCCACGTCGCTCTGGCTTGGTAACAGTGCAGTCAAAGTCACCGATGTTTCGGTTTTAAAAGCAGTGCACGAAAAGGGTGCTTGGATTGTAGATTCTCTTCCACTTTGCGTCTGGAAATGTTTGTAGAACAACTTGCAGCCCAATATTTGGTTGTATCGTGGAACGAGTCCCTATGGGGCTCACAAGCGCTTGCTGCTCTATATATCGATCCACTAGCCTTGTGACGTTGGGCTATTCGCGATTTTCTCTTATCTTACCTCGGGGACTTCTATTGAGCTTAATTGTATATAATTATAATTTCTTCTCAACCAGAATGAAACGTGATTATGTAAATTAAATGCAGGTCAAAATAAATTGAAGTGATTCAGATATAATGGTAAAAAGTAAGGGGGGAAGGAGAAGAGCGAGGGAGGGAGAGTAAGGATCGTCAGCCCCAGGTTTGTCACGATATTAAAGTTAGTTTGGAGGATTGGTAAGATATTTATTATTTAAATTATAATTTAAGATTTAGTGCGAGTTAAAATGGAATTCTGGGGAGAGTGATCTGGGTTATTGATAATAAATAATTTCGCTTGTTTACACTCGTGGTTTATCAGTTAGCGTTTGTCACTTTTATTTAATATATTAAATTGAAATATGGCACGAGAGCCAAATAATAATGGACAAACGCCACAAACTAACCTATCAAAACAATCTTATTTTAAATTATTTTAGAAATAATTCTTGCACTTTCTTAGTTACAGTCTTGATTCTGTTAATACGCGATTCAGAAACAGGCGAGACTGTTTTACACGCGAGTTTACTATGGCTTCCTTTGTAAGCAATCGATTGTGATACTACTCCTAGATATAGTAGCGACATAATTCTTGTGTTCTTTTTTAAGAAATTCAGATCAAGGTTTTATTAGGATAAGGTTAAGATTTCTTATTGAAAAGCAGATATCAGTGCCTCTATTTTTTCTTTCTATTTTAAACATATAATTTATCATTTCTCGGAAAGTGAAAAGTAGAAGTTTGGATTACTTTTTATGTAAGAGATTATTTTTAAGATCTCGTGGTCAGTGATATTAGCCTTACGTTCAACCATTTTATATTGGTCAAATGTTAAGAGTTATAAAGACGTTTTCTTATGTAAGGGATTTCCGAAATAAACGAAAAATAATGAAATACCAACAAAAGTGACTGAGGAGAACTCAATGTTATCGAAGGGATTCAAATAAAGGCAAGAGGGGAGCAGAAATTGAATCTATACAACGTAGATGGTTAAAAAATGAGGATAAACTTCTTCAGTTTGATGACGTTGGCAAAAATGACATAGGAATCGCCAGAAAAAGGAGCTAGACAGCGAAAAATACCTATCTTGATAAATGCCTGATTTTTTTTTTTTTTTATTGACAAAAAAAAATTAGCGTATGCCGCTGTCTAAAACATTGTATAATATATTGAATTAACCACTCTGTAACTTCATGCTAAGGTGACCAATTTTTTTACAGTGAAAAGGATAACGAAAAAATTTATGAAAAATTACAGCGTAAATAAATGAAACATTTTATTAATTCAAACAAAAATACGCTAAATATGCTACATTCCTTTTAATTATTTAATTAAAAGAGTATTTTTCGATTGAATGGATATTTTTTTTTCTACAAATCATTTTCTAACAATATATTGGAAATTTCGAAGCAAAAGATATCCTTTGTATTGAATTTTACAGCAAGTGCTGCAGCTAAAGTATCAACATTGAATCTTAATTTCTCACTTGTCCCAAAATCATTACCAAAGGGAAAAGGTCTTTCAACTGCTGCATTAGTTCCAGGGCAGCACAACGTAAATTCAACAAGAATAACTAAATTTTCAATTGAAATGTGTTTATTTTTGAAATGGTTAAATATTTCCACCCCTCTTTTATCAATTTCAACTTATTGATATTCCCATTGTTCTAATTTATCACAATTTAAATATACAGTGTTCTAATTTCTTCAAACAGACAATCGATTTTAATATCAGGCATCCTTTCAATAAAAACTCAATATGATTTTCAATCTGTCCAACTTACTTGCGATGAAGTCAAAAAAAAAACCATTGAAAACTGTTATTTCCTTTGATATCTGTTTCAGACCTTTCATCCACACATTGGAAACATGTTTGTTAAAAATTCTGCACCTCGTGGTTTATATTGGTGGACAAAATTATTCAAAATAAGACTAACTTCTGTAGCTGAAATATGTTCACCTTCAAACTTGTGAATCTTTACGTAGAAAATAGATGCCTGATTATGTACAAAATACAGTGGCCGTGGTAGCTTAGTGGAGAAGGCATCAGACTCTCGGCCGGTGGTTTCGTTGAATCTTGGGTTCGAGTCTTGATGCCACTAAAGACCCACCGAGTAGCCGCGGCTGATGCACATTAAATCTGTAGAGTATCAAAGTCTTCCAGTTGAAGTGGAGTGGAAATTACTAGAGGAAGCTACCAGCTCAGGTGTCATCCTAGTCACTTGACAGAGGCTCAAAATCACGAAGTCCATCGCCAATAGCCCCCATGTTGCTTCTAGTGCGGGCCGCGGTAGCCTAGTGGTCAAGGTCGTGGACTAGCGGCCGGCGGTTTTCGTTCAGACGCGGGTTCGATCCTTGGCTGCCAAAGACCCGCCGTGTAGCCGGGGCTGATGCACGTTAAATCTGTCGGGGCCCAAAGTCCTCCCGTTGGCGTAGTGTGGATGTTAGGAGAGGGAGGTGCCAGCTCAGGTGTCGTCCTCGTCACTTGACCGTGATTCAAAATTACGAGGTCCGTCGCCAATAGCCCTCGTGTTGCTTCTAGTGCGTCGTTAATAAAAAAAACTAAATTAAACTAAAAGTTGATTCTAGTGCGATGTTAATAAAACCAAACCATGTACAAAATATATTCTCATATCTCCGATAATTCTTAATTGAAAATAGATTTCAGAATTTTGGGACAGTTTTCAATACTTAAAAAATATGAATGCACAGGCTCAAATAATTGTAAAACACGCTCTATAGCAGGTGTTAAAGCGAACCATCTAACTTGTGAAAATCCTTAAAGTTTTTTGTATTCAACATTGGCGTAACAGATTGGAGGGGCCTCTCTGAATACAGAGATTAACAGATTAGTTTTAAAATATCGAAAAGGAGGACACTTCGAGAAGGACAGAACCTACTAAAGGAGGATGATTGGTCGCCTTATTAATGCAAATGTTAATACAGCAAAGGATTCATAAATATAGGAACTTATCTCTCAAATTTAATATTAATACTGTAAAAATTCGTGCTTCATTTAACTAACGGTTTAATTGTCTTGAACCTCGACTACTACGCATGAAATGGACTCGACTTATAACCAAAAGTTACGCATTTCAGGCCCTGTGTCCCCATTAGTTTGAAGATGGAAATTTTTTCCTACAAAAAGCACATATTACGTTTAAGTTGCAAAATTTTTGTAAACATTTTTTGCCCAGATATTTTACCTCTAATAGAATCTTAAGTGTCGTTGTAACAATGACAAAAAACTCAATTAGAATGATAAGCATTTCTGGAAAAATAAATAAATAAAAAGGAACGAATTGCTCCATGCAAAGTTTTAAAGAAAACATTAAGCCACCAAAAGTACTTCCCTCTTTATAAAAATAATTATTAAATTGTTAAATTAAATATTAGAATTAAAGCAAATAATAATATGACACCGGATTGAAAATTAGATTTATTTTTCAATTAGTCATTCACTCACTCACTAATTCATTTATTTTGACCAGTTTAGTTTAGTTTAGTTTTTATTAACGTCGCACTAGAAGCAACACGAGGGTTATTGGCGACGGGCCTCGTAATTTTGAACCACGGTCAAGTGACGAGGATGACACCTGAGCTGGCAACCCCTCTCCTAACATCCCCATCAAGCCAACGGGAGGACTTTGGGCCAACAGATTTAACGTGCATCAGGTCCGGCTACATGGCGGGTCTTTGGCGGCCAAGGATCGAACCCGCGACTGAACGAAAACCGCCGGCAGCTAGTCCACGACCTTGACCACTAGGCTACCGCGGCCCCTATTTTGACCAGAAAAAGAAATTCAGAAAAGCCGTTTTTACAAAGATGTGCCCGGGTGACCATTTTGTCGTTGATTAAAATAACAACCCTTTAGATGGCTAATTAATAATTAGAACTCGAAATATTCTATTTATTAAAAATAGAATTCAAATATTCGAATTTATAGACACTTGTAACAACATTAATATCATTACATTGAATGTGAGCAATACACACAGTTCCACGTATATTCGACACATTCCTGCATTAAAAACAGCTTTCTTGTACAAAAACATATTGCAACTGTAGAAAAAATGATTCTTTGAATGAGAAATTCAAATCAATGTTGAACAATCTTATACAGTTCTATTTATCGATAAGTACATATGAAGTTCAGTTTTGCTTGTAACAATTTGTTTTAATGATTATTGCTTTCTATTTATTTTGCTTTGTACTGTGTTTTTAACAATACAAGAATATTCCATTGAATTAATATGTCAATGCTTGATTCAGAATGTTGCTAGAATGATGAAATACTTGGTTGGATATTTATATAGCGTCTGCACAGATTAAGAATGTGCGAAAACACTCTATAAATGTATGTTTTAATAGTTTAAAATTTTATCTAGGCTGAATTGCCTTCGGTATTTCCTTTAAAACTGATATATTGTCCCTTGATAATCCAGCAAAACCCCTAATTTTAACCCCCCCCCCGATAAGTTAAAAAAATATTTTAGGATTTCCGTCATATATTTAAAAATATTTTCTAATCCGTGAAAAAGGAAATCTGGCCTTTATAAACTCGAATCCTAACCAGATCTGTTGTTACCTATCAATGATTGTTTTTTTATTACTTTTCTAATAACGGATGTATTAATACGAAGTAATTTATCTTGAATAAATATAAATTTTGGTTATGACTCTCTCTCTCTCTGTTAAAAACTTATTCTAAGTAATTTCCCAACAAAAGAGATAAGTGGTATGATTTTGCGCTATTGTAGGTTTCTTTTCAAGACTCGCAAACTCTTCATACTTCCAAAAAAGTATACCACAATGTAATGGTGCAGTGTAAATCTGCACAGTTTCATCTGCTGCCGAGGTTGAATTTTTCTTTTATTTAACATAGAAGAGCATAATCATTAGATGTTGGAATATTCCATCCTGTATTCTCACAATAAAGGCAAAAAGTATTGACTATAGAAGTTGAAGTGGCTCAAATGAATACTGAACTAAAAGTATATAAAGCTGTTGATTGATGGATTGTCTGTAAGCGTTGTACTTAGAAGCTACACGAGGGCTAAACCTCGTCTTTTTGAACCTCGGTCAAGTGACAAGTACGACAATGAATAAGTACCCTTTTTAAAAGTTCCTCACCATGCCAACGGGACATATTAGAGCCTTGATAGGATTAACGTGCATCTGCCCCGTTACCGATGGGTTTTTATGACATCAGGATTCGAACTCATCACTCGACAGAAAGAACGCAGGTCGCGAATTCGTTATCATCTACTGCGTTCGCAGAGGCGACGGACCTCGTAATTTTGAACCTCGGTCAAATGACGAGGACGACATCTGAGATGGCACCCTCTCTCCTAACTTCCACACCAACCGGAGGACTTTAGGCCCCAACAGATTAAACGTGCATCAGCCCTGGCTACTCGGCGGGTCTTTTATGGCCAAGACTCGAACCCGCGACTCAATGAAAACCGCCGGCCGCGAGTCTGAAACCATGACCACTAGGCTACCTTGGCCATGTTAGAATGTTCTATTATAGTTTTCTGTCAAAAGACCTCCTTCTCATAGAAATATTTGAATGTAGGCGAGGGAGAAGATTCCCTCATCTTCAGTTGATTCATTGAAAGAGTAAACGTACGGGGGAGGATTCATAGAAAACACCTGGGTGCGTTTCTGGGGATTGTGCGCTTCAGGTGGTATCATTACAAAAACATAAACAGGTCGTCACTACTATTGTTAATGCAGAAGAAATGGTTTAAATTTTCCTTGACACGGAACGCCCACTCAGTCGTTTATTAAACGGTGCTGATATGCGTCAATATTCGGACTCGCTCAGTTTCTGGCAGAAGAAAGGGGAGTTTCAGCTTCATTGTGTGTGAACACTCACTTCAGAATATATAAGCGTTGTGCTTTCAAGCTACAAGAGGGATCAGAAATACGGAACACAAAACCTTGGGACAAAGGAATTGCAGGTGCTAAACTCAAATTTATTAAACATAGAATAGTGGGTTCCATCCTGATTTTCTACTTTGGACCCAAGATGAATGTCCGATGCTGTAAACAAGTAATAAAGCATTTCATTTTAAATCTGTTAAAAGATTTAAAATATTATTATACATTAATTTGTGTGGATGTTTGTTTCTCCATTATAGAAATCTACGCCATTGATCATATAGCTTCAAAAATTTTAGGTTGTTTCCCTGATGTGTGGAAAAAACTGTATAATCATATTTCCACCAAAAAAGAAAGTTATGAAATTTATATTTGGTTATATATGTACGGCAGACCTTCTTGAGTCGTTTGCAGAGGAAAATATTTTCTCGCGGTTTTAAATTCTTTTGGACTTTTATCACCGATCTGGCTGAAAAAAAAATTATTGGTCTGCTGAATATCACATCTAACTTGCCCAGGAGTAAAATTAAATCAGTAGATAATTTTAATTAAAGTGCATTAAAAATTAAGAAAAGAAATGCATTAAAGTTTTGGGGATTCCTTTGAAAACAGAAGAAGTTTAAGGATTTGAACATAAATTAAAATTTCAGAAGGTGGGGGGGGAAGGAATTAAGTGACAGAGTAGATTGTTGTTTCTATTGCTATTTATTTTAATTACTTCTAAAAACGATTTTTGAAAATATATCAAATCATATGGCTTTGATTTCATTTTAATGGTGCTTATTTAGGAATTTGTTTTACAATTTTATAGAATGAATAGGAGAGGATCAGATTTATTATAGATAATTATCGCAATGGAGGTTGAGGTAGGGGTAGGTAAGTGGTGACCGGTATTGACTGCCCAATCTAGTGCATGTAGTATTGGAGATAAGGTTCAGGGCCGCGGTAGCCTAGTGGTCAAGGTCGTGGACTAGCGACCGACGGTTTTCGTTCAGTCGCGGGTTCGATCCTTGGCCGCCAAAGACCCGCCGTGTAGCCGGGGCTGATGCACGTTAAATCTGTTCGGGGCCCAAAGTCCTCCCGTTGGCGTGGTGTGGATGTTTGGAGAGGGGGGTGCCAGCTCAGGTGTCGTCCTCGTCACTTGACCGTGGTTCAAAATTACGAGGTCCGTCGCCAATAGCCCTCGTGTTGCTTCTAGTGCGACGTTAATAAAAACTAAACTAAACTAATTGGAGATAAGGTTCTTAGAGCGGTGAAGTGTTCGCTTCATTTAGGCCGAGAGCGTACATTCTGATTGGGTGACATCAGTGGTTCCTACTGACTAGGGGTAGGGCTGGGAACTTAGTAAGATTTTCTTGGTTTTGAAGAATTTTAAGTTGAAAAATTTGAAATTAAATCATGTAAGGTCAAATTTAATCATACATCTAGTCTCGGGGTTTGGGAAGTTAGGGATTGTGTCTGAGGAGAATATATTTTTCTATATTTTAAAGGGTTCTATTCGAGAAAGTATCAGTTTTATTAAAGAAAATAATTCAAAGCATTTGATTAAAGTTTTAAGAGAAGAATGTGTGGAATTTAATGGATTTTCTGAAATCGCTGTTACGTATGTATTATAAATTTTTCTGAGCATTACATTTTGAGATTTGTCTAGTAATTATTTTGTGATATCACCGCTGTAGGACCAGATTTGATAAGCAAAGATCAGGATTGATTGTATAATCAGAGTAAAGATGAGCAATTTGTTATATATCATTAATGTATATTTAAGTTAGATAAGAAGATATAAATCATGAGGAACTATTTTAATGAGTGTAATGTATTGTTTCAAAGTGGTCGTTTTATCTAAAGTTACACCTGGAGCAACAAGGTATTTGATACTTCAGGATCAAGAGAACTTTTTGTTTTGCAGATACATATCAGATTAAATTTTCCTGTGATTTTTGTAAAAGAAGACTGTCTCTGTCTGTCTTGAAAGCATTCAGGGATATTTTTCAATTCGATTACCAGTCCTCTAGTTCCGGGAGGTGTCTATTTAGAGCGTGACCGATAGCATTTGAACTATCGGTTTTAGCTAATATTGCTGTGTTATCTACACACATGCAGAAATTATGTTGCGGTGTATTGGGATGTCATTCACAAATAATTGTAATAAAGTCAAAAAAAATTATACGCTTTGTGGTAAACCAGATTCAATATATCTTGGATTAGAACAGGTCCCGTTAAGCGAGACTGAAATTTTTCTATCAGATAGGTATGACGATGTCCCACTCTTTTGTTGCTTCTGACAGTTTATTACTCACCCTAGATTTTTCGGGAATAGTTATATTTAGGCATTTGTTTATTTCTCGTTTTAAAAAAATTATACAAAAATATTTTTGTGGAAAATTTGTGCAGTTATACTTTAGGTATTCATCAGTGCTAAGAACTGATACTCCAATTAGTAAGAAAAAATAATAATAAAGCAATCAATCGTCAATCCTAATTTTATAAGATAGATATCTGATTTAAATATATCTAATATTTCGACTTACAAGGGTGAATAAAAAACCACTTGTTTTTGACGAAAGATAGCATAACATGCTCAATAATTACCTTTGTGTGCTGCCATCTAAAAAAAGGGACATAAAGGGTGCCAAAACAAAAGGGACACGAACTCATAGGTTGGATTTGGAAGCTATTTAACCGATGAATACAAACATCACTCATCCGAGGCACCCGAGTGATATTTTCTTTTCCCTTGGGGATTACTGCCTTTGGTAACGCACCCCGAGATACCCTAGTAATTTTTCTCTATTTTCAACCCTCCTTCTTGTCAACCTTTTTTGTTTTCTTTTGTATTTTCTTTTTCTTTTTTTTTTTCAAGCGTCTTTCAATTACACTTTAATTGGTGCAGTCTTTTGTCTTTTGCACTTTTAAGCTTCATTATCAATCATTCATTTAGAAGCCATTTGCTGCCAAATCAAAATTTGATTGATGCCGCGTCCAATTGTCGTCGCCAATGTGATTCGAATTCCTCATTTTAACCCAAAATCCAAGCGAACGCTGCACAATACAGCAAGTTACTACATTTCCATCTTTAACAGGAATACTTTTTAAACATCGTCTGTTTTATTTTAAAAATATGTTTTTGTCCTGATGATTATTGAAACTATAATACTAATTAGCTACAGGGGGAAATGAATATTTGATTACGGGGGTAAACGAATATTTCTGCATTCAATATGAGGGACTTTCCGTTAAATTCAAATGCCATATTTTAATTAATTAATTAATTAGTAATATTAATTTATTTTTGAGTTATCTCAAAAATATCACGTGAATAATTTTTTTTAAAAAAGAGGTATTATTTGGACTGAATTTATATGAGCACTAATTTCTTATCAAAAAAGGGCTTATCAAAACCGCTTATTGTGTGTTCATAAAAAGCAAGCAATTTTTTTGTCCGACTCAAAATTTTGCTAAAATTAACTGCTTTCAACCGCGGTCATATAACACGGTCCCTGAGCTGGTGTCCTCGCAATACCAATGTGAGGATTTTGAGCTCCGACTAGTGTGTACATATTTAACGATTTTTCCTATTACCGGCAATTCAGTAAAAATTTATAGCAGCGGTAAGCTAGTGACCATAGTTGCGGACTCAAAGCCGGCTTTCATTTCTTCAAGTCTTGAGCTCAAGCCCTGATACCACTAAAAACCCGCCGTATAGCAGGGGCTGATTCACGTTAAATCTACTCGAGGCCCCGTGTTTTCCCGTGGACGTGGTGCGGATGCTTGCAGAGGGAGATGTCAGCTCAGGTATCGTCTCCGTCACTTGACCGTGTCTCAAAGCGACGTGCTCCAATAGCCCTCGTACTGCTTCTCAGTGCGACGTTAATAAGCAATTATTCAGTAGAATTTTCAAGCAAAACCGATGCTCCCATATCTTGAAGTTTTTTTTATGACTTATGCATCAATTTTTAGACGGATTAATGATAGAAATTTTTTTATATTAATTTTAACTGGACTGTTCCTTAAAATTTCATAATTTTCTAAATAATTGTATTAATTTTTCTTTTCTTTTCCCTAATTTTTTTCAAAAGTATGTATGACTTCAAAATTTAACTTTTTTTTTCCTTTTAAGTAGCATCACTTTTGTTCAATGTTTACTTCAAAAACTTGCGCGCAGTAAAATATTGATTTACGTAATTTTGAAAGTGTCCAATTTATATTTTTTATAACTTTTTTTAGGATTTCTTTAAAATTACATGACAATATAAGGTTATTGTAAATATGTACGAATATTAAATACTAGAAATATTAAGTTTCTACTAATTTTCATTAAGTTTCTGCTGTAATAGTTAAGAGTCTGCAGACCCTTTAAACCACGAATATAAAATAAAAATTCGTAATAATAAGACATTTGATTTTATTCTTGTATACTGTGATACGTGAAAATAAATTGTTATCTGAGCACAAATAATATAAGCAAAATTCAACAATTTTATAATAAACTATACGCAATACTTATACATGAATATAATTTTTCGCAATGAAAACAATTGTAAAATATATAATGAAACACGCAATTTATTTGTCTACATATTTGAATCAATAAACACGTACAAGAAACATAACTGATTTATACTTTGATTTCATATTTAAGGTCTAATTTCTATACAAAATAATTCCGCCGCAGAAAAAGCTCTTTCAGATTTCCATCTTATTGGTGGCCACGGTAGACTAGTGGTCATGGTCGCGGCCGGCGGCTTACGTCGAATCGTGGGTTCCAGCCTGTGAAGTCACACAAGACTCGCCGTGTAACCGGGACTGATGCGTGCTAAATCTGTCGAGGCTCAAAGTCCTCCCGTTGGCGTGGTGTGGAAGTTCAATTGTCGTCCTCGTTACTTGACCGAGGTTCAAAATTACGAGGTCCATCGCCAATAGCCCTCGTGTTGCTTCTGATGCGACGTTAATAAAACCAATCGACCCTGTCTCCTTGACTTGATGATTATTCAAGAATCGGGAACTATTTTTTTCTAGTATAGAAAGTAGTTCATTTATTTATTTTTCTTTTTTTAATGATTTTAATATTATTTTTTACGTTCCAAAAAGCGTTTATGTGTAGTTTTTCTGTTTTTTGTTTCGATCAATAAGTTAAGTTTCTCATTTATGGTTTAATTAATTGTAGAAAGAATTGTGCGTACTCTGAATTTACGCAATGAGCAACATTTGTTATATACATATGTGTGTGTGTGTGTGTGTGTGTGTGTGTGTGTGTGT
>BMAW01129511.1:344192-362447 GCA_019974015.1 Nephila pilipes | reverse complement strand
TGGTAGCTGGTTCAGTTGTGTGTTATGGGGTCCAGTTTTAAAAATGTAAATATGCTACGTCGAGAAAAATAAAATGTTTGCGCTTTTCTCAATATGGTTCTTAAAATTTACCGATGCGCTTTTCCTCCAAAGATTTATAGCTTTACATCCGCCAGTGATAAATAGTTTCGACATTATAAAATAGAGGTATTTCTGTATGGGTGAACATGGCTTTCTTCCAATACGGATTTTACCAAGAAATCTTAATATTACACAACATTTGTAAAACAAAATTCTATTACAAATTTGAATTATAAGATTTTGTTAAAGTGGAATTTTTTTTGATGTGTGCTTTATATGTTCAGTATATATATATATGTATATATATGTATATGTATATATATATATATATATATATATATAATATACATACATACATACATATAATAGCAATAATGGCAATGTATAATATGCTAACTATATATATTTTCTCTCTTATATATATATATTACTCTATACATACATACATATATGCAATGGCAGCTAGCGTATGTATATATATATATATATATATGTATATATAACATAACTATATATATATATATATTATATATATACATATATATATATATATATATATATATATATATATATATATATATATATATATATATAATAATATAATACATATATATATATAACATGGATCAATAAGAAAGTTCCGAGACTAGCAGGAGATGGCGCTCATCAGTAAACCAGTAACCAGGATGTTTTCTAGAGTACTAACCTTTGCTTGAAACGTGTCAAAATTTTAGTCGATCCGGACCAGAAACGGCTGAGGTTATCGAGGTTTGGAGTAAAGAATAGTTTTGTGATTTGTTGTTTTAAAAAATGGAAAAACGAGGTTTCGTGTCTGATAAAACATTGTTTTTAATGGGTAAACACCGACAAGCGAAACAATGGATTGAAAAAATGTTGCGGTTTCTTGATAAATAAAGCAACGATTTGTCGATTGGTTTGCAGAGAGTTTAGAAACGTGGTCGTACCAAATGACGCGGAACGCTCGGGTAGTCTAATGGAAGCCGTTACGGAAAATGTGGTGAAGTGACAAAGTATAATGAAAGATCGTAAAGTGAAAGCTCCGTGAGATTGCTGAGATAGCACAGATATCGCCAATTGTATTTACTATCCTTCATGAAAAGGTTTTCCAAGTGGGCGCCGCGATGCTTTCGATGGGTAAAAACAGCAACGAGTCGATGATTCAGAAAGCTGTTTATCTCTATTTACTCGCAACAAAAAAGATTTCTTGCGTCGTTACGTGACCATGGACGAAACATGGATACTACACTCCAAGTCGAAGCGGCGGTCATCTGAGTGGCGCACAGCGAAAGCCGTCGAAAACGCAGCAGTCCAGCTGGCAAAGTCGTACGTCAGTTTTGGGATACGCATGGCGTGATTTTCATTGACTGCCTCGAAAAAAGGTAAATCGATCAGCAGTGATTATTATATTGTTGCTGGTTGCGTTTGAAGGAGGAAATCGCAAAAAAAAAAAAAAAAAAAAAAAAACCGACCGCACAGTCTCAGGATTTATTGATCCATGTGTTATATATATATACATACATACATACATAAAAGAGAAGAATATTAAATGATCCTTAACTTTTTTTGAAGTCATAAATGCAGTGGATTTTATGCAAGATATAACAGGTCAATTGAAAAGTCAGCTTCTATAGTAAACACATTTATTTGGCAAAATTGGTTTTTTTTTTTTTTATCATTTCTTATTTACATAATTCCCTTCAAGGGTGATACACTGATTATAGCGACCTCAACTTTTCGAAACCGTTTTTGTATTATTTGTCCTTTACTTCAAAATAGGTCTCAGTTTTCGGCGATCTCCTCTTGTTCGACGAAATTTCTTCCCAGCGAGCATTCTTTGGAGATCTGAGAACAGGAAATAGTCACTGTTAGATCTGGAGAATACAGTGGATGAGGAAGAATTGAAGCTAATTCACGTAGTTTTTCGCCATCGTTTTCACTGACTTGTGACACGGTGCAATGTCTTGAGTGAAGCAGCACTTTCTTTTTTTCTTCAAATTCGTCCGTTTTCGGCGATTTCGTCCTTCAAACGGTCCAATAACGCTGTAATGGAGTCGTTGCTGATGGTCGCTTCTTTTGAGTAGTCAATGAAAATTATTCCATGCGCATCCCAAAATACAGATGCCATAACCTTTGCCAGCCGACTGTTGCGTTTTCCCACGCTTTGGAGCGGAGTTCATCGTGTGCAGTCCTCGGATATCGATTGGACTTCAGGTGAAAATGATGGAGCCATGTTTCATCCATTGTCATATATCGACCCAAAAAACTCGGGTTTATTACGCTTGATCATCTTCAAACACTGCTCTATCCATCGCTCGTCTTGTTGTTTTGGTCAACAGTGAGCTCGCGCGGCACCCACTTTTGCACAGAGAGCTTTCTCATTTCCAAATATTCGTGAATGATATGATGCATACACGGTTGATATCTTTAGAGTGTCTGCTATTTCATTCCATTTCAATTGGCCGGTCATTCAAAATCATTTTGTGGATTTTTTTAATGTTTTCGTTGGTAACAACTCTTTTGAGCGTCCGTTCACCGTCTTCGGAATCATTCCTACGTCTAAACTTAGCATACCAATCCTTGATTTTCCTGGGCAGTATCCGGAAACTCGGCATCAAACCAAGTTTTTGCTTCAACTGTATTTTTTCCTTCAAAAGCAATATTTTATCCAACACGCAGAATTCCTTTTTATCCATTTTTTTCACAATAGCTAAAAGTTCTTCACTCAAATGCTATAGTTAATGATCCGGCAGCTGTCAAATTTATACACGCATCTTTTGAGGGTAGAGACCCAACTAAAAAACATATGTATTTAATTCTAGTAGCGCCATCTATGTGTCAGGCCGGGGATTTTCAATTGACATGTTATATATGTAATGTAAATATAGCTATTGCTAACTAATTGTTTATGCATAATTACTTTTACATACATACATAAATGTCATACATACATACAAAAATCTTTTTTTTTTCATAAACAGATGCATAAATATACTCATATCTCAATTTTAAAATATAGCTCCTTTATTACTATTAATTTGAAAAAGAGGGATTTACTGAAATTTTTTTCAAAATTAGCTCATTTTTCCTTGTCGGTGAAAGGAGAAATATATCGTCATCTCTACAAAGCACCAGTTATCTTGGTGCTTTGAAGAGATGACGATACATTTGACCATGCAGGTGACCGTAGAAAAATTGCGGAATATTTCCTTCATTATTTTACTCTACAGTAATCTTAAAGTCTAATTAAATAGTCAATAAGTTCGAAACTCCAATTGAAGATACATAACAGCAAGACAAAACACTTTGATATCTATCAAATAACATGCAGGATAGCTCTATTTCGAATCTCTCTTAACCTAGTTAATCCTAGCTTATATTCAAATAATAAAGTCTTAACTTACCAAATCACTCATTTAATTAAGCACTTCTCAATGACAGCAGATTCAACTCCCATTATTCTGATTATGAGTCACTTTCAATAGCTATCAATATAAACGATTAATTTCGATGATTCACTCTAATCTACAGCATCTATCAGTTTGTTGTTATCTCCTGCTTCCCTTTCTCTTTTTTTCTCAATTCTATATCGCTACCTCTGATTCAATTCATTGCTCTTCTTTTCTTCTGCTAATCTACTAATTACGCTTCATTTTTATTGGCAAGGAGTTGTAATTGCATGCGATTTAAACTACAAAACGCCCCCGAGATTTTTAAAGAGAGAACTGCGAACATCTCTCAACGTCACAACATAATTTAATCTGAAAACAATACTTTTGATGAAAATTGATTTGAATAAGTATATTTCTCTTAAATATAAAATTATAAATTTCTAATTTTCAAAGCTTAATACTTTTTTTAATGCACAGGCCGCTGTTTAAGTACATCCCATGTTATCTTAACACGCCATTTTTTTGAAGCTAAACAATCGTGCTACGAGGTGGTAAAATTCCCCTTCCACTTAAAATTATGAAATGAGAAGTAGCAGTTAGACTACCAGAAATTAGCATAGGTAACAAATAATACACTTGGGGGGGTTTCGATAAGGATAACTGAGAAGAAGAAATGGCCAAGATGTCTGCATAAATTTATTCTTCATATCTTCATATTAATTTATTCTTATGTACGCATTAATGTTGTAGAAATTATCTATTAACAGTATTTGCTTTTCACACAAAGGAGTCGTAAAAAATTGGAAGTAACCCACGCTGTATGAAGAACATATAATTCAATCTGCTGAGTTCTACGGCCTTCGAAAGGACTAAACGTTGGGAGAAATAGTTACTATGTAGAAAAGTCTTAGAATAATAAAAAAATATCCTGGGATAATAATTAAAGAAGCTTAACGATTCAGCGAAACGTTACTTCAAACAAACAGCATGAATGGCTGCCAATTTACGGTATTATGTATGCATTAAGTCAATTCGTATTCGAATAAATTTTATCCAGATACTCTTGGTTATTTCTTAGTAATAATTAAACATACTAATGAAGTAATAACGATATCCCATCTGAAATACAGTAATGCAGATACAGTGATGTTACTCCCTGTAATAATAAATTGATTGTTTTTTATTAACTTCGCACGTGAAAGCAAAAATAGGACTAAACCATTGGTATTGGGCACTGAAAGAGAGGCCAATATAGTAACATTACAAGCCCTGCAAAGGGGTTGTGAGCTATCATAAATAATTCAGATAAAAGAGATGTATTTTTGTTAAAATCTAAATTTCTGGATTCATTAATAAATAAAATTCATTTTAAATACATTTCTCGTTCATCTTCTTCGTTCGTTATATATATATATATATATATATATATATATATATATATATATAATTTTTCTTGTCTTCTACTGTTAAATATTCAAGCTTTTACTTTAATTTCAATGAATCATATTTTTATTTTCATTTGGTGTATTACGACTCATTATTATCTATGGAATTCTTTGATTTTTTTTTTTTTATGAATTTATGATATAAATTCCACATATCAACAAAAGAAATCAGGAAAAAAAGATACAAACTGGTTATAAACGTACCCACCTTTTTCCAATTTCAGCAGTTGTTATGTCTTTATTTCAAAAATGTTACGTAATTTGTATGTTAAGTAGAAATTTTAACTATTCATTTAATTGATTAAGCTTCCTTTAATTATTTAAAAAAGTGAAACCCTCGATTATTACGAAAAATAAGTTTTTTATCAGGCCATCTCCAATGCGTTATTCTAGATTTAATCTTCCAATTTTGTAACACGTTTTCATGCAAATTGTTGACCTGCACAAAGAAAATGAAACCTTCTGGTATTTTTTAGACCTATTATAATTCTAGTTATTAAATACATATATCAATATCTAGAAAAGCTCAGCATTATACAACATCCAGATTTTAATGTCTTATTATACTTTAACCTCATCCTCCACGTAAACCATGCATCCTTTAATTCTCAACACGCCAGAGCATCTAGGATCAGAAAACAAATCCATTAACAAATTGCACATATACTTTAAGATTTTTACAAAACAAGAATTTTAAAATAGGGTTATAATTAAAAAAAGTTATGCTTACATGAATGCATGTTACTTTTCAATTATTGTGTGCCTGTGTGTGTGAGAGAGAGAGATTCTACCTTTTTTAAAAGGAGGGATACTTTTAATAGTTAAAAATTTTGTACACTTCACTGAAACTTCGTCTGTAGACGATAACTCTCAAAATATTTAAGCCTTTCTCAAGCTTGGACTGAAGAAACATTTACAATGCCATGCATTATTATAAGCGGTGAGAAACCTGAGCTGTTGGTGACAAATTCCTTGAAGTAGGGATAAAGGGTTAAATAGACTTGTAAAATGGCCAGTGTGCAAATCAAGATCCTAGCATTCCAATTTTTCTTGGATGAGGTCTTCCCAATGCAGAGTACCACCTCTCTATGGCACCTGTTGCTATCATTATGTCAAATGAACTCAATATTTAAAAATTCTCAAACCAAGCTGGACGTATTCATTATATATTTCATATAAACAGATATAAAGGTTGTACAAAAGAGTTTTGAAAATTTCTTTCTCTACCCCTTTCTTTTAATGAGATTTCAAAAATTAAGAATAAATTAAACAATATTCGCGTTTTCAACGAAACACCGGAATGTTTATTATTTATTCAGGGAAAAAAAAAAAAACGTAACATGAAACTGGATGATTAAAATATTTATTAATGTTAAAGAATTTCGCAGTGAACGATCGTGATAAGCGGTTGTAAAAAACTCACAAACGTTTCGATGTCGTCATATTTTATTCCTCTTGTATGTAGGAAATTAAGTTAATTTAAGTTAAAGTAGCAAGTAGTATTTAAAGTTAAGTATAAAATAGTACTAAGTTGTTTATTTATTTATTGTTACATTGTCTTTTTTTGGCAGCAAATTTCTTATAAATTACAAAAATGCGTAATTCGCTGACTTCGACACACCGATCGGTGAATTTTAAACTAATTGACCAATAGTTTGAAATGTTTCAACAATGGCAGTATTTAACCTACCCCGGCACAAATACTTATTGTTAACCAATACGGAAGCAACAATTCTTCATTTGTTCGATCCTAACGTAAAAAAAATGGGCAATAAAATGAGTCATAGAAACGAAATCTGTTCATATTCGTTATTTTGTTTCTTATTACAAGAAAAAGGATGAAATTACACAGTATTTGTCAAGAGCGCAATTTTGTTTTAGTTAATCGATTTTTCATGTTAAGCATTTTTTTATAAACCATTTCATGTTTTTTTTTAATCGTTATTCCCTGTACCTATTAATAATCAAAGATTATTCTAAAAAAAAAAATTATGTAATTTTGTAGATTGTGCTAAAATCCGAATGAGAAGAGTAATTACTGCCTTGGATTTGCAGGCAATAGATTAATGCTATTCCTCAAACAATGAGACACTAAGACGGAAGTCAATTTATACTTTATTACTTAATTTTTTAACAAAATCAGTAAAACAAATTACGCATTTTCTTCATTACATATTTGAAATCTACATATATTGGGTGTTTTCAATGTGCAGCATAACTTTGTGTAAAATATTTCTTTTTAAATACTGGATTAAATCATAAGAACAAATGCTCAGAAAAATTATTTTTAGACATAAAAACTAATTTTCTGTCGCTCTTGGAAATCACCAGTACAAACAGTCGGGTTCTTTGAATCAGAATACACACAAGGTGTTTCAGAAGATAGGTGTAGCGAAGAAAGAGCTTTAATGGGTCATAATACACACCAATGCAAAATATTTTCCATCAAGAATGCACGTGGTCTAGGTAAAAAGCAAGCATACCGGCTCTTTCAAACGGCCATTCCTCAAAGAACTTATTTCAATTTACGATTTATCTGGATGAAAAGATAGTTCAATGGTAGCCATGTAACCCTTGGAAAATGGAAAGAAATCAATATGCAAGTGAAAAAAAAAAAAAAGAAAAAAAAAAAAGAAAGAGAAACGTGAAGTTATTCCAGCGTGCAACCCTTCCAGCAATTTTAACGTGGATAATGATGCATATGCAGTATTGAAAAGAAGACACGCATTTAATTTTCCGGCTTTCAAAGAAGCAGCACGATTGTATGGCGAGCGCTCCTAAGTGACCAAAAGCCATTAATCACTTGCAATGACAAGCTTTACGCATTTTACTATATACGAAACGGAATCTTTTCTCGCGATATGCATGGAATATGCCAGAACTTTTCGTCTTTTTCTTTTTCATCGCTGTTCTTCTCGTATCACCGTGGTGATCAACTCTTTTGAGCAATTATCAGCTTTCATTAAAATTGCCTTTTAACGTATACATTGTTTTCCTATTTCGTATCCTCCGGTTTTACTATGTTGCGGCCTGTAGAGCATTAGAGTTTCGTTTTAGACCATGTTTCTTTGATGAAAATTGATTATTTTTGTGTATACCAACACCTCTTGGTTTTCCACCGTCTTTTCTTCTGAATTAATCTGGTCCGTTCATTCAAAACAGAATTTTCTTTGATCTGAAAATCAGAGGGACAAGTGTAACAAAACTGCCTGTTCAGCCTCAATACTGAACATTACTCTGGAATATGTCCATTATTATAAATGACTTGCCCACTCAAATTCGCTGTGGTACAAAGGACTACCGTTGTGAACATTGATGGATAACATTCTCGGTATACACTGTTGGGCGAAACTTTAAGCGATATATCTTCCTGACATCGAAAAAACTATATAATTATATTTTTTTGTATAAATATAAGAATGAGGGTGACAAATCGTATTCATGCGGGAGATATCAGTTTTTTATTTGCTATTGAAGGCGTACTGACTGAAAGCTTTTGTTAGTTAAGTGAGGCCCTCTACTCGAGACAAAACGTCTCAAAGAAGAAAAGTTTAAATTCGTTTCCTCAAAGGAAAACGATATGGTTGAACTCACAGCTGGGGATAGAAAGGGAAGGACTTTTGAACGCATTGTGAGGGAATCAAAGGTTTGGTTGAGGAGTGCAAATGGGGTGGAGGGTCAAAGCAGCCAAATCCTGGAATTGTGAAGCTACCAAGTTTGTGCTCATACAAGACAGACAAATAGAAATATATTTTTTAGGTAAAAAAAAGCTTCATTCTCCACACAGATTGGTGACATTACATTGCGTTTTGTTATATTGTTATATCATTAATTATATCGTGCTTTAAGAATTTAAAAACATTCCATAAATATGTAAGTTTTTGCATCGAACATTTAATGCGAAAAAAATTATTTATCATTGGAATATAGAAGAAAATATGGAACAAATTTTCTGGAGAAAATGGATTGATTTGGACAAAAAATAAGAAACACCTAAAAAAATTATCAAGAAGGTTTATTTTTGACTTACCTCAAAGACATTCTTCATTACAAATGAAATTGTTCCCTCTACATAATGATCATTGCCATAATAAGGAAAGATATCGTGAGATTTTCATTCATATGAATCATGGATTGGGAAAACTTTCAGATTTTTGGATAAAAGTAAGAAGTTTGGGAAAGAAAATTCTCTTTGGTTATATTATTATTCAATGTGGTTATCAGATGAGGTATAAAAATCATTGATACAATTTTTATTTTTTTAACGCCTATTATATTTAATAATGTTCAATCATGAGTGAAATTTGCTCCCCATCAGGTAAAGGTAATATTTTGATTTGAAAGGTCAATTCTCTATCAATGGATACTTGGCTACTGTAGTATTTTTTTTGAGGTGAAATGCCCGACTGTCTCGCAAAAGGAGCTCGAGACTACTTCAAATGAGACTTTCGGCACTTTCATTCTATTCCATAATATTAAGCAGTGTAAAACTAAAAAGAATCTTTTAATTCAAGTTATAGGTAGTTTAAAAGTTAAAGCGTTGGAGAGCTGAAGATCTCGTCAGTAATTCCCAGCAGTGTCCGATGGCAAGTTGTTGCTCAATTCTGTCTCCTAACGGGTCATTGACTTCGTGGAGAGCATCTCCATCGCGTGAGAATCTTTACCGACCCTGGCTGTATACTCTGTATTCTGTAGATCGTGAATAAGTTACCTCGTCGTTGTGCATCACTTGAAGATGACTCAGAAATGATTCTTTTTTAAGCATGTTAGAGAGAACTTTTTTTGAGGGGATGATTTTGGTCACTTTTTTTAAAAAAGTATCATAATACCATATCATGTGACCCAGGTGGTTAGCTGTGTTACATAAATCATCTGGTTCACTGCGACTGATCAACTTTGCGAGATTAAGCTCCGCGAAGCTTATAAACAGCTTTCGTAAATGGCTTCACGAGAAAAGAACACACGGAATACACCTATTGTTGTTCATAATATAAAGACTTCCACATTATTCCTTAGTATTCGGGCATTACATATCATTCTGCGATATTTATTTTTTGAAAATATGAAATTTTAAATCGGATGATACATTTTTTAAATCCTGTATTCAAATGAGTGTGCCACACTCGAAATTTGTGAAAGTTTATGAACAAAATATTAATTTCACTAAATAAATCTTTCTCTAATAAGAAATTTTATGTTAATTATTCAATCGCTTTCACACACAGAAGTAAAGCTTTCAAAATTGCTTTCTTTCAATTTAAGATCTTTTCTTCATCCCTTAATGGCTTCTCATTATATGCGCGATGTAAGAACACTAACTCTAAAATAAGAAATTATTAATGATGTTGGAGATTTTTTTTTTATCAATGAGAAAAAAGTGTTCCTCGAGATTTGGCCCTTTTCTTAACGATACGCAATGAATAACTTATACAACTGCATAAAGGAAAATATATTTAGTTCAGTAAATGTATTCATATTGAAATGTTTTTATACTAGAATATCACTAAGTGAAAAAAAAAAAATAGCACCCAAGTGGTATTTGATTTCATTAGTTTATGTTTTTCATAGCTCAAGGAAAGGTTTTACTTTTAATTCAAATGAAATGAATAAAATGAGTGATACATGAATAAATATTCCTACATCAATCTTTTTTTTTTTTTAATAAACTAATGAAATCAAATACCATTTAAAAGGGGTTTTTTTTTTTTCACTTTAAAAGACGAGTATAAAAACATTTCAATATGAATACATTTACTGAACTAAATATATTTTCCTTTATGCAGTTTGTATAAGTTATTCATTGCGTAATGTTAAGAAAAGGGCCAAATTCGAGGAACACTTTTTCACATAAAAAAAAAAAAATCTCCAACATCATTATCAATTTTTGACTTCTCTATTTTATAAAGCAGCGGCTCTTACACGTACCCCAAGGTATACGTGAGAAGCCATTAAGGGATGATACGCGAAGAGAAAATAGTTTTAGCGGCCGCATAACTAAAAAAGAACAAAATAATTTTTAAATATTAAAAAGAAATTTGAAAAGTAGATAGAGATTTTTATTAAGATTGTCAATTGTGACATTATATTGGTAGTCGAGAAGGAGAAATTGCTGAAGCTCGCAACGGATACTCTTAATTCAAAGAACCTTTATAATGAAGGATTGGAGAATCTAAAAAGTTTTTGAGCTCTTCGCAGTGACGAATACTGTGTACTATATAAAATCGTCATAATATATTTGATGCCGTTTGCTATCACGGAGCTCGGTGAAGGGCGTTTTATTTATTCTTTACTTACATAAGAAAATAAATATCGAAGCAAATTAAACGCAGCTCCAGATGAGAGATTGTATTCATCCTCTTTTGAACCTAATCCTTAAAAATGTTGTTTCAATGCAGTCTCAAATATCTCATTAACTTTCTTTTTTTCCGGTCTTATCGTTAATTTGCTGCTTGCGTACTACTAGAAATTTTATATATATATGTGTGTGTGTGATGATTTCCCTTAATTAATCTCTTCTAATTAATTTTTTAATATATATAGTGAAAAAAAAAGATAATTTAGTTCAGTTTACCCCTTTCTTGAAAATGTTCTGGCTCCTGATCGTTTGTGCGGTGGGAGGGAGGAAGGATGAAGGATTCTTAGTTGGGGGTCTCGGTAGAGGAACAGAGCCAGCTGACGTTACGCCCAGTTGATTGGGTCTTTGCAGTTTGAGAACCGCTGATACAATTCAATGTGTAGCAATTCCTGGTTTGCTCTGCGGAAAAACCAAATACGCAATTTAAGAAAATGCTGAAAAAAAAATCAATACAATGTAAAATAATATTGGACGGGCATGTCATCAACAACCACGAATGACATTTAAACTTTTTTGATATATATAACAACCCCTTGATTAGTGCGGTTTTTGAAAGAAAAGAAAAAGGTTTTAATTACGATACAACAATTTTTTGATACCATTCTTTGAAATAGGCGAGTATAAATTTTAATTAGTACACCTTTTTAATCTTTATCTGATCACACTTCTGAAGAATTGAAATTACATCTGCCCATACTTATCATTGCTGATGGTTAGATTCGAAAGGCTTTTTAATTATGTGGTACACATCAAGGATGCTTGAGCCGCATATCCATATTTCAATTTCAACCAAAAAATGAATATAATATAGTGCTGTGTTTCAAGCTTTCGTGTTTTAGACTAATCCTTTTGTAACTAATCCTCTTTCTTCTTTGATAAATTTATTCGAAATATATAACGAAGCATTATGCAATAAAAACGCCAATTTTTTTACGAAAAATGAAAATTAAAGGCAATGAAATTAAATTGAAGCATTTGATAAAATATTAAAGTGAATGTGTACCTTAATTTATATGAAAGAATTCTTGCCGTAAAATAAACATTTTTCATAATAATATGTTATCAACATGTATAAATATTAAATATTTTCACTCTCAACGTCACATTTGTGTTTTAAAAGAAAAGACTTTAAATTGGAAAGAAAGCAATTTTGAAAGTTTACTTCTCTGTGTGTGAAAGGATGAATAATTAACATAAAATTTTCTATTAGAGAAAGATTTATTTAGTGAAATTAATATTTTGTTCATAAACTTTCACACATTTCGAGTGTGGCACACTATTTGAATACAGGATATTTAAAATGTATCATCCGATTTTAAAATTTCATATTTTCAAAAATAAATATCGCAGAATGATATGTAATGCCTGAATACTAAGGAATAATGTGGAAGTCTTATATTATGAACAATAGGTGGCCTTCGTGTGTTCTTCGTGAAGCTATTTCACGAAAGCTGTTTTATAAGCTTTCATGGAGCTATCTCGCAGTTGGATCAGTCGCAGTGAACCAGATGATTTGATGTAACACAGCTAACCACCTAAGTCACATGATATGGTATTATGATAATTTTTTAAAAAAAAGTGACCAAAATCATCCCCTCAAAAGTTCTCTAACATGCTTAAAAAAGAATCATTTCTGAGTCATCTTCAAGTGATGCACAACGACGGAGGTGGTCTCTATTCGTTTGATCTACAGAATTACAGAGGCGACAGCCAGGGTCGGTAAAGATTCTCACGCGATGGAGATGCTCTTCCACGAAGTCAATGACCCGTTAGGAGACAGAATTGAGCAACAACTTGCCATCGTGGACTGCTGGGAATTGTCAAGAGATCTTCAGCTCTCCAACGCTTTAACTTTAAACTACCTATAACTTGAATTAAAGATTCTTTAGTTTTTAATCAATAATTGCTTAATATTATGGAATAGAATGAAAGTGCCGAAAGTCTCATTTGAAGTAGTCTCGAGCTCCTTTTTGCGAGACAGTCGGGTTACTCGTTCCCAAAAATACTACAGTAGCCAAGTATCCATTGATAGAGAATTGACCTTTCAAATCAAAATATTGTCTTTACTCTGATGGGAGCAAATTTCACTCATGATACCGAATTATTAAATATAATAGTTAAAAAAAATAAAAATTGTATCACGATTTTTATACCTCATCTGATAACCACATTGAATAATAATAATAATATAAGTCCAAAGAGAATTTTTCTTTCCCAAACTATTTTACTTTTATTCAAAAATCTGAAAGTTTTCCCAATCATGATTCATATGAATGAAAATCTCACGATATCTTTCCTTTATTATGGCAATGATCATTAAGGGGGAGAGGGAAACAATTTCATTTGTAATGAAGAATGTCTTCGAGGTAAGTCAAAAAATAAAACCTTTCTGATACTTTAGGTGTTTCTTATTTTTGTCCAAATCAATCCATTTTCCCCCCAGAAAAATTTGTTCCATATTTTCTCTTCTATATTCCAATGATAAATAATTCTTTTCGCATTAAATGTTCGATGCAAAACTTACATATTTATGGAATGTTTTTAAATTTTTAAAGCACGATATAATTAATGATATAACAATATAACAAACGCAATGTAATGTCACGAATCTGTGTGAGAATGAAGCTTTTTTTTACCTAAAAATATATTTCGAGTTTGGTTCGTCTTGCATGAGCACAAACTTGGTAGCTTCACAATTTTGTGATTTGGCTGCTTTGACCCTCCAATTTACTTGCACTCTCAAACTAAACCTTTTGATTCCCTACAATGCAAAAGGGGTTCAAAAGCCCTTCCCTTTCTTTCCCCAGCTGTATTCAACCATATCGTTTTCCCTTTTGAGGAAACGAATTTAAACTTTTCTTTTGAGACGTTTTGTCTCGAGTAGAGGGCCTCACTTAACTAACAAAAGCTTTCAGTCAGTACGCCTTCAATAGCAAATAAAAACTGATACCTCCCGCACGAATACGATTTGTCACCCTCGTCCATTCTTATATTTATACAAAAATATAATTATATGTTTTTCAGATGTCAGGGAAAATATATCGCTTGGGAAGTTTCGCCCCAACAGTGTATACTGAGAATGTAGCATCCATCAATGTTCACAACGGTAGTCCTTTGTACCACAGCGAATTTTATGGGCAAGTCATTTATAATAATGGACATAAGCCCAGAGTAATGTTCAGTATTGAGGCTGAACAGGCAGTTTCTTGTTACACTTGTCCTCTGATTTTCAGGATCAAAGGAAAAATTCTGTTTGAATGAACGGACCAGATTAATTCAGAAGAAAAGACGGTGGAAACCTTAAGAGGTGGCAGTATACACAAAAATAATCAATTTTCATCAAAGGAAACATGGTCTAAAACGAAACTCTAATGCTCTACAGGCCGCAACATAGTAAAACCGAGGATACGACATGAAATAGGAAAACAATGTATACGTTAAAAAGGCAATTTTAATGAAAGCTTTCGATAATTGCTCAAAAGAGCGATCACCAATGGTGATACGAGAAGAACAGCGATGAAAAAGAAAAAGACGAAAGTTCTGGCATATTCCATGCATATCGCGAGAAAAGATTCCGTTTCGTATAGTAAAATGCGTAAAGCTTGTCATTGCAAGTGATTAATGGCTTTTGATTGGTCATCGCTTAGGAAAGCGCTCGCCATACAATCGTGCTGCTTCTTTGGTGCTTCTGAAAATTAAATGCGTGTCTTCTTTTTCAATACTGCATAAGTGCATCATTATCCTGCACGTTAAAATTGCTGGAAGGGTTGCACGCTGGAATAACTTCACGTTTCTTCTTCTTTTTTTTTTTCTTTTTTTTTTTCACTTTGTTTACGATTTCTTCATTTTCCAAAGGTTACATTTGCCACCATTGAACTATTTTCATCCAGATAAATCGCAACGGAAATGTCTTTTTGAGGAATGGCCGTTTCAAAAAGAGCCGGTATGCTTGCTTTTTATTTTAGACCACGCATTCTTTGATGGAAAATATTTGCATTGGTGTGTATTATGACCTATTAAAGTTTCACCTATCTTTTCTGAAACACCTTGTGTGTATTCTGATTCAAAGAACCCTCTGACTGTTTGTACTGCGATTTCCAAGAGCGACAAAAATTAGTTTTTTATGTCTAAAAATAATTCTTCTGAGCATTTGTTCTTATGATTTAATCCAGTATTTAAAAGAAAATATTTTACACAAAGTTATGCTGCACATTGAAACACCCAATATATGTAGATTTCAAATATGTAATGAAGAAAATGCGTAATTTTGTTTTATCGATTTTGTTAAAAAAAATTAAGTAGTCAAAGTATAAATTGACTTCCGTCTTAGTAAGTTCATTGTTTGGAGGAACTAGCATTAATCTATTGCCTGCAAATCTGCAGTAATTACTCTTCATTCGGATATATTTTAGCACAATCTACAAAATTACATACTTTTTTAGAATAATCTTGATTATTAATAGGTACAGGGAATAACGATTAAAAAAAACATGAAATGGTTTACATGAAAAATGCTTAACATGAAAAATCGATTAACGCTAAACAAAATTGCGCTCTTGACAAATACTGTGTAATTTCATCCTTTTTCTTGTAATAAGAAACAAAAATAACTTAACATGAACAGATTTCGCTTCTATGACTCATTTTATTGCCCATTTTTTTACGTTAGATCGAACAAAATGAAGAATTGTTGCTTCAGTGGGCTGGTTAACAATGTTTATTTGTGTTTGGGTAGGTTAAATACTGCCATTGTTGAAACATTTCAAACTATTGGTCAATTAGTTTTAAAATTCAATGATCGGTGTGTCGAAGTCAGCGAATTACGCATTTTTGTAATTTATAAGAAATTTGCTGCTAAAAAGACACAACAATAAATAAATAAACAACTTAGTACTATTTACACTTAACTTAAATACTACTTACACTTTCTTAACTTAAATTAACTTACTTCTACATACACACAAGTGAATAAAATATGACGACATCGAAACGTTTGTGAGTTTTTTACAACCGCTTAATACGATCGTTACCGCGTTCAATGCGAAATTCTTTTAACATTAATAAATATTTTAATCATCTCAGTTTCATGTTAAGCGTTTTTTTTTTTTTTTCCTCTTGAATAAATAATGTCATTCCGGTGTTTCGTTGAAACAATGCGAATATTGCTTTAATTTATTTTAATTTTTGAAATTCATTAAAGAAAGGGGTAGAGAAAGAAATTTTCAAAACTTGTACAACTCATATCTTGTTTATATGAAATATATACCTAATGAATACGTCCAGCTTCGTTTGAAAGAATTTTTAAATACGAGTTCACGGACATAACGATAGCAACAGGTGCCATAGAGAGGTGGTACTCTGCATTAAGACTCATCCAAGAAAAATTGGGAATGCCAGGGATCTTGACGGCACACCTGGCCATTTTACAGCCCATTTTAACCCCTTTATCCCCTACTCGGGGCGAAATTTGTCACCAACAGCTCATTATGTTTCTCACCGCTTATAATAATGCATGGCATTGTAAATGTTTCTTCAGTCCAAGCTTTGAGAAAGGTTGCAATATTTTGAGAGTTATCGTCTATGACGAAGTTTGAGTGAAGTGTACAAAATTTTTTAATATTAAAAAGTATCCCCTCCTTTTAAAAAGATAGAGGAATCTCTCACACACACATACAAACACATACACAGCACACGAGGCTTAATTGAAAAGTAATACCTTCATGGGCATAACTTTTTTAATTGTAACCTTATTTTTAAAATTCTTGGTGTGGGAGGGTGTGCATGCGTGCGTGCGTGTGTCTTAAAGTATATGTACCCTTTGTGTAATGCATTTGTTTTCTTCGATCCTAGATGTCGTTGGCGTGTTGAAAATTAAAGATGGCCATTTACGTGGAGATGAGGTTAAAGAAGGCAATAAGACATTGTACCCGACGTTGTACAATGGTTGAGCTTTTCAGATATTGATTGTATATGTATTTAATAACTAGAATTATAATAGGTCTAAAAAAATACCAGGGAAGGTTTCATTTTTCTTTTGTGCAGGTCAACAATTTGCATGAAAACGTGTTACAAAATTGGAAGATGTTTCTAAATTCTAGAATAACGCATTGGAGATGAAGCTCGATAAAAACTTATTTTTCGTAATAATCGAGGGTTTCACTTTTAAATAATTAAAGGAAGCTTAATTTCCCGATAATCAATTAAATGAATAGTTAAAATTTTTACTTAACATACAAATTACGTAACATTTTTGGAAATAAAGACATAACAATTCAAGGAAATTGAAAAAAAAGGTGGGTACGTTTATAACCAGTTTGTATCTTTTTCCTGATTTCTTTGTTGATATGTGGAATTTATATCATAAATTCATAAAAAAAAAAATCAAAGAATTCCATAGATAATACGAGTCGTAATAAATACACTAAATGAAAAATAAAAATATGATTCATTGAAATTAAAGTAAAAGCTTGAATATTTAACAGTAGAAGAGATCAAGAAAATTATATATATATATATATATATATATATATATATATATATATATATATAACGAACGAAGAAGATGAACGAGAAATGTATTTAAATGAATTTTTATTTATTAATGAATCCAGAAATTTAGATTTTAACAAAATACACGACCCTTTTTTATCTGAATTACTTATGATAGCTCACAACCCTTTTGCAGGGCTTGTAATGTTACTATATTGGCCTCTTCAGTGCCTAATACCCAATGGTTAGTTTAGTCCTATTTTTGCTTTCACGTGCGAAGTTAATAAAACAATCAATTTATTATTATGGAGTAACATCACTGTATCTGCATTACTGTATTAGGATGGGATATCGTTAATTATTACTTCATTAGTATGTTTAATTATTACTAAGAAATAACCAATATATCTGGATAAAATTTATTCTGAATACGAATTGATCCACGTATACATAATACTGTAAATTACAGCTATTCATGTTGTTTGTTTTGAAGTAA
>BMAW01129511.1:306076-338435 GCA_019974015.1 Nephila pilipes | reverse complement strand
TGGTAGCTGGTTCAGTTGTGTGTTATGGGGTCCAGTTTTAAAAATGTAAATAAAATGTCGTCAGAAAATAGAAGATGTTTGGACTTTTCTCAATAGTTCTTAAATTTACTGATCGCTTCAGATGTTATAGCTTTCATCCGCAGTGTAACATAATTTCGACATTATAAAATGAGGATTATTTCGTATGGAGTGAACATGCTTTCTTCCAATACAGATTTAAGAAATCTTAATATTACACACTGTCCATTTGTAAAACAAATATTACAAAATTTGAATTATAAGATTGAATTGTTATAGTAATTATTTTTTGATGTGTGCATTTATATGTTCAGTATATATGTATATGTACTATTTATATGTATACTTTATCCACTATATGTATGATGATATATTTTTATATACTCCACATATTATATACATACATACATATATAGCATATATGGCAATGCTTAACTATTCTCTACTATATATTATACATACTTATATATATATATTACTCTCTACTATATGTATAATATATGCAATGCACTACTATGTATTATAATATATATTATATAACAACAATTATATTTATATATACAATATATATAAATTTAAAAAAATAAAATATTAATCATTAACATGGATCAATAGATTCGAGACTAGCAGGAATGGCGCTCATCGTACCATGTAACCAGGTTTTTCTAGAGTACTAACCTTTGCTTGAAACGTGTCAAAAATTTTAGTCGATCGGACCAGAAACGGCTGAGAATTATCGGGTTTGGAGTAAAGAAGCAGTTTTGTAGTTTGTTTTAAAAAATGGAAAAACGAGTTTCGTGTTCTGATAAAACATTGTTTTTAATGGGTAAAACACCGACAAACTAAACAATGGATTGAAAATGTTGCGGTTCTTGTACATAAAGCAACGATTGCGATTGGTTTGCAGAGAGTTTAGAACGTGGTCGTACCAAATGACGCGGAACGCTCGGGTAGTCCTATGGAAGCCGTTACGGAAAATGTGGTGAGTGACAAAGTATAATGAAAGATCGTAAAGTGAAACTCCGTGAGATTGCTGAGATAGACACAGATATCGAATGTGTATTTACTATCCTTCATAGAAAAGGTTTTTCCAAATGGGCGCGCGATGCTTTCGATGGAACAAACAGCAACGAGTCGATGATTCGAAAGCTGTTTATCTCTGTTACTCGCAACAAAAAGATTTCTTGCGTCGTTACGTGACCATGGACGAAACATGGATACATCACTCCAAGTCGAAGCGGCAGTCATCTGAGTGGCGCACAGCTGAAAGCCGTCGAAAACGCAGCAGTCAGCTGGCAAAGTCGTACGTCAGTTTTGGGATACGCATGGCGTGATTTTCTGAGCTACCTCGAAAAAGGTAAATCGATCAGCAGTGATTATTATATTGATTTGCTGGTGCGTTTGAAGGAGAAATCGCAAAAAAAAAAAAAAAAAAAAAAACCGACCGCACAGTCTCAGGATTTATTGATCCATGTGTTATATATATATACATACATACATACATATAAAGAGAAGAATATTTAAATGATCAGCAACTTTTGAAGTCATAAATCAGTGGATTTTATGCAAGATATAACAGGTCAATTGAAAAGTCAGCTCTATAGTAAACACATTTATTTGGCAAAATTGGTTTTTTTTTTTTTTATCATTTTCTTATTTACAATTCCCTTCAAGGGTGATACACTGATTATAGCGACCCTCAACTTTTCGAAACCATTTTTGTATTATTTGTCCTTTACTTCAAAATAGGTCTCAGTTTCGGCGATCTCCTCTTCATTCGACGAAATTTCTTCCCAGCTGAGCATTCTTGGAGATCTGAAACAGGAAATAGTCACTGAGATCTGGAGAATACAGTGGATGAGGAAGATTGAAGCCCAATTCATAGTTTTTCGCCATCGTTTCACTGACTTGTGACACGGTGCAATGTCTTGAGTGAAGCAGCACTTTCTTTTCTTCAAATTCGTCCGTTTTCGGCGATTTCGTCCTTCAAACGGTCCAATAACGCTGTAATAGTCGTTGCTGATGGTCCTTCTTTTGTCAGGTAGTCAATGAGTATTCCATGCGCATCCCAAAATACAGATGCCATAACCTTGCCAGCCGACTGTTGCGTTTTCCACGCTTTGGGGGTTCATCGTGTGCAGTCCTCGGATATCGATTGGACTTCAGGTGAAAATGATGGAGCCATGTTTCATCCATTGTCATCATATCGACCCAAAAACTCGGGTTTATACAGCTTGATCATCTTCAAACACTGCTCCAATCATCCCTCGTCTTGTTGTTTTGGTCAACAGTGAGCTCGCGCCACCCACTTTGCACAAGAGCTTTCTCATTTCCAAATATTCGTGAATGATATATGCTACACGTTCCGTTGATATCTTTAGAGTGTCTGCTATTTCATTCCATTTCAGTTGACCGGTATCAATCATTTTGTGGATTTTTTTAATGTTTTCGTGGTAACAACTCTTTTGGGCGTCCGCGTTCACCGTCTTCGGTCATTCCTCACTCTAAACTTAGCAACCAATCCTTGATTTTCCTGGGCAGTATCGAAACTCGGCATCAAACCAAGTTTTTCTTCAACTGTATTTTTTCCTTCAAAAGCAATATTTTATCAACGAGAATTCCTTTTTATCATTTTTTCCATAGCTAAAAGTTGCTTCACTCAAATGCTATAGATTAATGAATCCGGTCGCTGTCAAATTTATACACGCATCTTTTGAGGGTAGGGCCACTAAAAAACATATGATTTAATTCTAGTAGCGCCATCTATGTGTCAGGCCGAGAGGACTTTTCAATTGACATGTATATATGTAATGTAAATATAGCTATTGCTAACTAATTGTTTATGCATAATTACTTTTACATACATACATAAATGTCATACATACATACAAAAATCTTTTTTTTTTCATAAACAGATGCATAAATATACTCATATCTCAATTTTAAAATATAGCTCCTTTATTACTATTAATTTGAAAAAGAGGGATTTACTAATTTTTTCAAAATTAGCTCATTTTTCCTTGTCGGTGAAAGGAGAAATATATCGTCATCTCTACAAAGCACCAGTTATCTTGGTGCTTTGAAATGACAAACATTTGTTTCATCAGGTGACCGTAAAATGAATATTTCCTTCATTATTTTACTCTACAGTAATCTTAAAGTCTAATTAAATAGTCAATAAGTTCGAAACTCCAATTGAAGTTACATAACAGCAAGACAAAACACTTTGATATCTATCAAATAACATGCAGGATAGCTCTATTTCGAATCTCTTAACCTGGTGAAATCTAGGCTTATATTTCAAATAATAAGTCTTAACTCAGTACTCATTTAATTAAGCACTTCTCATGACGCAGATTCAACTCCCATTATTCTGATTATGAGTCACTTTCAATAGCTATCAATATAAACGATTAATTTCGATGATTCACTCTAATCTACAGCATCTATCAGTTTGTTGTTATCTCCTGCTTCCCTTTCTCTTTTTTTCTCAATTCTATATCGCTACCTCTGATTCAATTCATTGCTCTTCTTTTCTTCTGCTAATCTACTAATTACGCTTCATTTTTATTGGCAAGGGTTGTAGTACATGCGATTTAACTAAAACGCCCCGAGATTTTTAAAGAGAGAACTGCGAACATCTCTCAACGTCACAACATAATTTAATCTGAAAACAATACTTTTGATGAAAATTGGTTGAATAAGTATATTTCTCTTAAATATAAAATTATAAATTTTCTAATTTTCAGAAACTAATGCTTTTAATGCTACAGGCCTTTGTTTAGTACATCCCATGTTATCTTAACACGCCATTTTTTTGAAGCTAAACAATCGTGCTACGAGGTGGTAAAATTCCCCTTCCACTTAAAATTATGAAATGATAACCAGTTAGACTGCAAGAAATTAGCATAGGTAACAAATAATACGCAGGGGTTTCGATAAGGTTAAATAACTGAGAAGAAGAAATGACTAAGATGTCTGCATAAAATTTATTCTTCATATCTTCATATTAATTTATTCTTATGTACGTAATGTTGTAAATTATCTATTAACAGTGATTAATTTGCTTTCACACAAAGGAAGTCGTAAATTGAAGTAACCCGCTGTATGAAGAACATATAATTCAATCTGCTGAGTTCTACACGGCCTTCGAAAGGACATTAAACGTTGGGAGAAATAGTTACTATGTAGAAAAGTCTTAAGAATAATAAAAAATATCCTGGGATAATAATTAAAGCTTAACGATTCAGCGAAACGTTTTTTTTTTTTTTTTTAAAGAAAAGCTGATATTTTCTGTTGTAAAAATAATACTCATTTCGTTACCAAACAATGCATGCGTGTGAAAAAAAATATCAAATTATTATTATTATTGTGCGGACTCTAAATTTTTCACTTCATCTAAGATAATACTTAATCAAATATCGGTAACTTTACATAAAACAGAATAAGATTTTACAATTAAAATTTGCTTCCCATTAATTCAGATTTCATTAATTCGAATGATTAAAAAACTTACTGTACTAGAATCATTGTACTAAATATTTCTTTTGATGTATTTATACTGTAGCAAAATAATACTATTCACCTATTAATTTTTTCGAAATGTATTCATTCCATCTAATTTAACTTGTCTAAAAACAAAGCTAGCTTATCGAGACGTAAATAACAATCCAGTAAGAAATCAAAAGGATAAAATAGGAAATAGTAGACGATGGGACATCTTATAGGTAACATTCCAGTAAGAGGCAAGCAACTTCACATTATAAGATAACCTTATCGAGAATCCGTCCCCACGGAGTAAGTAGGGTGCGGAGTATGATGTTACTTCCTTCTCTTGCAGACCTCCATTTACTACTTGTGTTTTTCGAATACTTTTAAAATAAGCAAAGAGTTTTAGTGGCATTTTTACATGATTAGTATATCATCTTTTTAAAATACTTCACAGTGTTGAATAAACATAAGCCTTTGCATTCTTTATAAATATCAAGCATTATTGCAATTAAATTTTTTTACAAATAAAAAACAGACTTAAAAAACAATTAAAAGAAAATAAAAAAGTAAATAATAAGAAGAAAATTTGAATGTTTGTGCAACCAGCTATTTCTGCTTTCACCAGAAATGAATTTTTTTAAATTACATTAACAATGAAAATTTTCTCTACTAGCTGCTATTGAACAAACAGGCTTTGTCATCGAAGTTCAACTTTTTTTTTTTTTTTTTTTCGATTACGAATATATATTTGATATTAAATTTATTTAAAAACCACGCAATACTGGTTCTTTCCTCAGATTAAAAATATATTTGTATACTATAACGCAATTGTAACGTGGATAAATTGCTCAATTACTATTGTTTTCAGAGAGAGAGAGAACACTGCAATGTGTTGTTAATTCAAAATTGAAATTTTAATTTCTTAAAAGAATTAAAATATGAAGCAGAAAAACTAGGAAAAGTTTAAAAAATATGTTAAAAAAGCAAAAGAAGTTGTGACAATTATTTTCTTTTGTTTTCAATGTATCCGCCTACCTTCGAAGACGATTTTTTTAAATAGCTGAAAAAATAACTTTTTTATATGCATTATACTATAAAATATGGCTAAAAACTTAAAATACAATGTAAAATTTGCATAAATTAATAATTGTTTTAATATTTTAGCTCAAAAAATACATAAAATAGCAGTAAAATGGCACTTGTGCAAGACATCAAAACTGAAATTTAAATAGAGATATTTCAGTTCTGTAAATTTTATTATGATGAATTGAATTGAATTTAGGATTTGCGTCTCTATCACAATTATAGCCCTAATAATTAAATATTTATAGGAAGCCGTACTTTAACATACAGAAAAAAAACGTACAAATTTGTGATAAGTTATGACTTTTATCATCAATAAAATGCAAAGTAATCGCATTATAACAATAGGAAAGATTCAAGTCCTGAATTCACTTCCTTAAAGTATTCCATGAAAGTTTCATAACATTATATACATAACTTTTTTCAATGCGATGTTTTGCGCTGAAGCAAAATATGAAAATCATGATTTTGAGAAAAAGCTAAAAATTTATTTCAACCCAGAAACTTAAATAATTAAATAAACATTTAACGTTAAAAGGACCCTGATTTGTAAAGTTCACTATCTGTATTACATAAATAAGTTATCTTTTTCTTCCTGGTGGCATTTAAGACTTCCCTACGCTTACATTTAAAAGGTGTTGTATAACGCTTCAATTCCCTGATTCGATTGTAATCCAAGTTTTTGTATCCCTTTACTGTGAAGTAGCCCGGATTTTCAATGTTCAGCTTATTTAAGACCTGTAAGCAGCCTTGATACCATTTATTAAACTATAGAATTGCATCATATGCACCCAATTTCACAGTTTTCAGACAAACAAAAACTTCCTTTGGTACTCTTTATCATATTACACCATTAAAATATTCATTTGCATTTTGGGTCTTAAGAAATTCATCTTGCATGGTGGAAGATATTTTGATGGCGATATTACGTAAAATATCAATGAAAAACAAACGTTAAAGATCCATTTCCGGTAACAGAATGCTGCTTCCAGTTCTAAAATTTGACACAGACTATTATTAAAATGCTTATAACACAAGTTCTATGTAATATAGCAACAAAACTGAAACTGTTCTAGAAAGCTAAGAAATCCGGCTTTAATAATAGACCATAAATAAAAAAAATCGACTTTTTGACCAAAAATCGCGTTTTAAAGGTAGGTGGATACCTTAAATTATACAGTTTAATTTAGTCATGCATTTTACAGCCATAACAACGAATTCGTTTTTAAAATTACCTCTTTATATTAAGTGAGTAGTGATACAACAGAAAAGCAACTAGAATTTTAAGACTTTCCGACTCACGCCCATATTATGAGTTCAAAATTATGTAGAACTAAAATCAAATCGAATATCACAAATATTTCATCTATTACTATTAAACACAATTGTGAAATAATAATAATAAGCTCTAAGCAATAATGTATCATTTTTCAAAAATTATCTTCCCCCCCCCCTCCCATATTGCTAAATTATTTAGTTATAAATATTTATCATGAGTAAAAAAATGACCTCAATTTGATAATTTTATTTTAGAATCGATGTGAATCGGGAAGAAAAGTATGCATTTTACAAGAATGTGCTTAGGAGAATAAATATGAAATCGGAATGATATAAATGTCGTTGAACTCCATGAGACAAATAATTTTATCATTGAAAGAAAAGAACCAAGTTTAGCTTTTTTTTTTTTCCCAACAGCTGAACGCGTAGACTTAAAATGTAATAAATAAATGTTATTTGCTGAATATAGTTAATTGATAAATGATTTTGTTATTTTAAAAATAATTGTTTTAAATAAAAAAAAAACTTTGAAAGTTAACCAACGAAACTTTTCGTTAAATAACATTTCAGAAAGTTCATTTATAGTAAAAATATTATTCAAAAAGTTAAATGTTAACTTTTATTCTTATAATTTAAAAGACACTTTTTTTAAGTATCGATTTTATAGATGTTCTGAATGGTGTAAATATCATTGAATTCAATGAGAAATATACTATAATTGAAAGTAAAAGGTCAAGCTTAACAATTTTTTTTTCCAACGATCTGAACGTGTTGGTTTAGAATATAATTAAATATTCCTCACCAAATGTAATTGCTTGGTAAGTGATATAGTTATTTTTATAAAAAATAATATGAAATAAAGAAGTGTTTGAACGTTAACTTTCGAAGCTTTTCGTTAATTAACATTTCTGAAAGTTCACTTTCAAAAAAATATTTTCAAAAAGTTGAATTACTTTTCAAGATAAAATTAAACCGACACTTTTTTTTTTAATTAATTAATATTTCTATGATTGCCAAATTGTAAGGACAAATTTTTAAAAATCAAATGCAATAATTTAATGTTTCTTACCAAATATGATTAAGAAATGTTAATTTATAAGTAATAAGATTATTTTAAAAAAATAATATGATATAAAAACGCATTTGAAAGTCAATTTTGGAAACTTTTCGTTAATTAACATTTCAGGAAGCTTCACCGATAGAAAAACGTTTTCTAAAAAGTTAAATAACTATTATTAATAAAACGTCACTTTTTTCTTAAGTATCTAATTTATAGAAATTCGATATGGTATAAATGTCGTTAAATTCAATGACAAATAAATTATAATCGAAAGGTCAAAAGCTGTGCATTTTTTCCAACGATCTGAACGTGCTGACATAGAAAACAACTCAATGTTCCTTACCAAATATAATTAATTGATAAGTAATATTATTTTTATAAAAAGTAATATGAAATGAAGAAAAGCGTTTAAAAATGTCAACTTTCGAAACTTTTCGCTAATTAACATTTCAGAGAGTTCACTTAAAAAAAAATTTATTTCGAAAAAATAATATATATATAGAGAGAGAGAGAGAGAGAGAGAGAAAATTGAAATAACACTTTTTTTAAAATTAAGTAATATCGATTCTATAATTCCTAAACTGATAGTACAAATTCTTATGAAATTAAATACAATAATTAAATATTATTTGTCAAATATAATTAATTGATAAATGTTATGGTTATCTAAAAAATATAAAATAACGAAGCGCTTGGAGTCAGCTTTTAAATTTTTTTTTATTTATTAACATTTAAGGAAGTTCATTTTCTTTTAGTTCAGAACCTTTTTGAAAAGTTGAATTTTAACTTTTGTTGAAACAAAATTAAAAAAAAAACTTTAAATATTTATTTCATAAATTGTGCATAATTGCAAACTAAAAGGACTAATTTAAAAAATCAAATACAATAATTAAATATTCCTTAAGAAACACAATTGGTATAAATAAAATGGCCGTTAAAAAAAATAATTTGAAATATAGAAGCGTTTGAAAGTTAACTTCAAAATTTTTTCGTTAATTAATATCTTATGATGTTCATTTACTTCCTTTTCAAAACCTTTTCAGAAAGTTATATTTTAACTTTTACTGAAATTAAATTTAAGCGAAACCTTAAATATTTTTTTGACACAGTGTCTATGATTTCTAAGCTGGTATGACGAAATTAAAAGTATCAACAGTTTTTCAATTTTTCCCTAACAAGGGAAGAAAGAAGGTTCCATTTTTTTTAAGCCAAAAAGGGGGTCCCCAGAGAAAATATGCGTAATTTACGCGAAAAAGGGCATCGAATCGCATTTACCTGCATCTACCTCGCTTCATTACGGTAAAACATCGGAAGCACATGCATCAAAATAAAAGCACAAAAAAAACGATAAATAATCTCTCTATCAAACAATAAAAATCATACCGCCTTCCTAACTCTTCACCTTCAATGGGCCGTTCTCGTTCACATCGTCTAATTGGCCGATTCTCTTTTCCCCCACTCCTGACGTCATTCCCCCTTTACCTGATTGGGCAGGCGTTCCCTCCGATGACTCCTCCTCATTCTCCAGCTAAACGTAGTCGTCGCTCCAGTAATATTCCAGTCTCGGATGCGAAATAGATTGGACGGTTGATTCATCGGCAAGCGAAGAGTTGAAAAAAATCCATCCTCGTTAATTCGCTCGAAGTCAGGGGTGGTTTTCCGGAAAATTTTCCATTTTCTCCTAAAATTCTCGCCTCGATCATTTCGGGATCGCGCTTCTATTGCGGCCAGCAGGCCATGACTGTGGATCTTCAGCAAAAGCCGATGCCTCCGGACCGCCACGCGAGCAGTGAGGACAACGCCGCGGCGGAAGAGAAATCCGGCGGCAAGGCCCAATCCCAGGTGCCGTCTCCGAACTCTACCGGAATGTCCTCTTTTTTAATAAAGGACATTCTGAGCCCAGCAGCCGATGCCAACCACAGGACGCCCGGACAAAGGGGTCACAGTCCACCCTTAGGATCAAGCCCTCCGATGGGGATTCCACCCCTGGGGGCTCTGCATCACCCCATGCAACCTCCTCCATATTTTTTGCTTGACCCCAGGCGGCCAAATGGTAGTGGTCACTTTTCACCCCATATGGAAGACGAAGATGATGTCGCTCATTCGTCTGAAGAAGAATTGTCCAGGGATGCTGGAAATGGTAAGTGTTATAAATTTTAATTATACTCATGTTAAAAAGGGAGGTATTTATGTTGAGGTTTACATGTTCAGGACCCTCTCCTACATTTTGTGATTGAATTGTGCAAAAAACAAAATAAAAAGCTGATAAATATTTTGATTGAACTATCAAATCAATTTAATGAATCACTCAACCCTACAAATGTTTTTTTTTAAACTCATCTTGAACCTTCTATTCGAAAGTTTATTAACTTCATGTTTTTGTAACTCCATTTTCTCCCCAATCATAGCATGTTTTGGGGGCTTTATCGATTTTGATAATAAATTAGTCTAGATTTTTTTTTATAATAATAATAATAATTATTATTATTATTAAATTACTTCTAGTACTTAAAAAATGTACTGTTCGATAAAAGGTTCTTCTATGTAATTATCTAGATAAAACTGTATTTACAGTATAACGGCGATAATAAAATAAGTTTATCATTTTTTATCGATGTGTTAAGAAAGATGTGAAATTAGATTTATCATTTATTAGAATGGTATTCGAACAGAACCTATAGCACAATGATGTTAATCTATTGATTATATTAGATTTAACTATATTTTTTAAGCTGTCATAATTCTAGTTTAGAGTTTCTTAAGAAATTGTCTAAAAAAATAAAAATAGTAAAAATTGCGCTTTTTATTTACTCTTTGACGAACAGAATCGTAAAAAAATGTCTGTATTGTATATGCCAAACTAAATTTTACGGATCAAACTCTAAGAATCAGAATTTTTAAATCGTTTCATTTTAATTTCATCAGATATTTGTTTCCATTTATGAAGATTAATTCGAAGCATTTCTACTTATATTTGTAGATTTAATGTGAAGCAGGAGAAAACTTTATCTAATGTACGCTGTAATGTTCACGTAATCTAAAATATAATCTATTTGGAATATATCTAATACAGAAATGTAATCCATATTAAAACACTGTCTATGCTTTGTAACATTTCTTTGTTAAGAATATGCACACATTATTTTAAAAATTAAGGCATGAAAAAGACAGATTTGATTAAATATAACTCTACCTTCCAAAAATGCTTATTCATACTACAGTACCTAAATTCAGAGTTTTATTGTTGCTTTATTTTTCAAATTTGCTTGGTATCAGTTGTATCTGATAACGATATTTCATGTAATTTGTTTTAAATGTACAGGTTGAAAAGAGAATTATTTATAGACCAATTATCCAAATAAATTATTACACCAATGTATTTCTTAAAACTAATTAAGAAAAAAATAAATAATAACGAAATGTTTCAAATCTAGTAAGATAAAAGTATGCATCAAAATCAAACATAAATTTTAAAAGTATTAAGCTTTATAAAATTTGACTTCTTTTGACGGACTTCAATTTCATTGCTTTGTTCTACTTCTGAATTTTTCGCGGGTTATGTAATTTATTTTTTGTTGTTATTTTAATGAAATACAATTAGTGGTCCTGTATTAATAATTTAATTTCGTAGACTCATTCATTAATAATTGGCTTATTAATAAATATACTTTGTAAGATTATTATTCGTGTTCTTTTTAATTCATGCTATCCTCTCGTTACGGGCAAAAATAGATTCTAAGTCGTGCGTGAAAATTTTGATTTTAATTATTCGTAAGGTTTGGTTTTTAACTTAATCTTGTTAACTCACATCAGCATCTGGTAGAATTATCTTCAAAAATTCAAGGTCGGTTTACTTGAAACAATTTTCAGTTGAAAAGTTTTTCTACAATTCTTTGACAAGCATGCATATAACAGAATCTTTAATAATTCAATTACTAAGGAACTAAAAAAAAATACGAAGTATATATAAATTACTTTTAAGAACTTGAAAAGATAGAGCTATTTGAGAGCTATAGACTAATACAAACATTTATAATTTCTTCTAAGAGTAATAGAGCTAATACAAACATTATGATTTCTTCATAAAATGGAAAATTTTCAAAGAATTCCCCTGAGAATTATAAAAATATGCTTAAAGAACTTCCCTTTGTAAAAAAAAGTGCTATATAAATAATTAAAAATAGTGCATTTGTATTATTAATTAAAGCTTTCCTACGAAAAGGACGTACATACATATTAAAATAAAAAAAATTCATTGCAAAATGAAATCATGAATTAAAAAATTTCCTGTTTCACGAAAAATTATACGAAATGCTATATTCTTATGTGAGAATTAAAGAATTACGACTTTGACTCTTATGAAGTATACTTTTTAGTTTTTTGCAATATACTTGAAAGAAAAGTGCCAAAGAAAGAAGTGAAAACTGTTGCAAAATCGATTTTTGTTCTACCATATTTTTCATAACTCCTCGCTTTACAGCTATCCAAGCCCTTTTAAATCCAAATATTTTCCTTAAGATAATTGCATCATTTTTTTTAAATTGTTGAAAAAAGTTTTTTAAATCTTAATTTATAGTATGAAACAATGTCAATGTTCAGTTATAACTAGGTTGATTTACTTCCTCGTCATATTAAAGATAAGTATTTTGTTACAGATATAGGAAGAGTAAGAAAATAGACGTTGTGGGTGTGGCTTGAGGAACAATATGAATAAATGTAGTATTCAAATTATATATTTTGACTTTTTACATGAACCTAGATTTCCTGTCATGAAAATCTGAGTCCAACATGTGAAGAAAAAAAAAACTATGCTTCCTATGTCTTCTTTTAGGGCTGATGGCCCTCAATAACTTTCATAAGCCGTTCTAATGAAACTTAAATGAACCAAATTAATCATTAATAGCTAATAATTTAATTATGGTTCCGATTCACGAACATTTAGTGCTCTAAATATATAAATGCAACAGTTCAATTTTATTACCTTTTCAGATTTTAAAGAATTTTGTGGAATCTTATTTTAAACTCTTATGGAATTCTTAACTGGATTTTAAGCAATTAAGCATTTGTTGAAAATTTCACGAATCAAGCAAATGTTGTTTCTTTTAATCTTATTTTCTAGCAAGGTTTATCAATAAATTATAATTTTCTTCAAGCATAAAGAAAAGCAGCAAAACAGTTTTAGAAAACAAGTGTTTTTTAAGAATATTTTGCCAGGAAATGATCATAAAAATTAATTAAATTATTTTCTCCCTTTACTTTTTATGACATTTAATTTCGGTGTTTTATATTTACAATTATAATTCTTAATTCCTGTGCAATAAAATCGTATATTTAGATCGCTTGAAAAATATACCAGTTTTGACTGCCTCAGATTTTACGAGGAAATATTAAATTTCAAAATCATTTTATGGTTATTTTGGGGTGTAATATTAAAATAATTTGAGCCTTGCTATAAATACTTATCAAGAAACAGAATAAGATAAAAAATCACTGCAACAAAAAAATTCATTATAACAAATAAAACAGCAGTTTTACATATGTACATAAATACTAATTAATGATTCTAAGCAGGACTCTTTCAACCCTTCACTTCCAGACAAAATCTTTCCAATAAATCTTCATTCTGCTTTATAAATTCACATCAGACTTACTGACAAATTTGGGTAGATAGTTTGAAGGGGTGGGTGTCACGTTCCATTTTGACACGAGACCTACCTTGATTGATTGAGACAAACAATGTTCTTTTAGGTACCAAGAAGAATGACTTCTCATCCCTGTGTCACGTTCTTAAATGTGTTTCTCATAGATTACATTCGGTATATTTTACTGAATACATTGTCTGAACAGTGATAAAAGAAAGATCTGATTTTAATGAGAGATGTTGCCGCCTTACTACAGCGAAATAATATTAATACTATCACTGGAAATGTTAAAAAGAACAATTCAAATTCCCATGTGAAACGGTTAAGGTGCGCAATTTTAACCCAAGATAACTAAACTTAAATCATTCTCACACTAAAATTAATCATTCCCCTCATAGATTACGAATTAAAACTATATTTTTATATTTCTTTTATTTATTATATAGAAATGAGCATAACTTAACAGGAGTATAAAAATGTTTCAATTAAAAAGAAGGAAAAAGTTCTAAAAATAAGCACTTGTACTCTTGGTAGATGTGTGTTCTCCAGAAAAAGTGTTTAAAGTATGCTCTCCAGAAAAAGCCTCACTGCGATAGTTGCATGCATGCTTTGTCGTTCTGCGTTTTTTAGATGGATAGAAAACGCAAATTCTGCGTTTGTTTGCCGCACTTTTTACCGTATTTTCTCCATGGGTTTCTCAACATTCAAAATATCTTCAATATTTATTTTGATGGACACATTTCATCATATTTTCATCAAACGTTCGATTGTTAGACGATGATTACCGCAAATCTGGAAAAGCATTAAGTGTACATTTATGATTTATCACGTTCAGGTAACTCATTTTGCTAATTACGTAGATATTTAAAGGGAGATGGTGATAGCGCATCGGGAGTATCACAAATTCGCAAAACTGAAAAGAGTCGGTAATTTATTAGACGAATGTTTAGTTTTCCGTAATTAAGGCTGTATTTGCGTCTCATGACATAGAGCCTTAACTAAACCTGAAACACATTTTCAGACAAAAAAAAAAAAAATGCTCCAATTTTCGGATAAATTTGAGGAGTTGTAACACATATATCCCTTTAACGGCCCTGCTTCCTTAAAATTTAGAAACATTCCATAAATATGCCATTTCCCCCTGTAATATGTAAAGTGAAAAAATTGTGTAACATTGTGGTAAAAGAAACGAAATTTGAAACACATTTTATACAGGAAAAAAATATATTGATTCAGACTGGAAATAAATAATATAATAAAATATATTTTGCTCTCTGAAGGTTGGCGAAGTTAAAATGTTGTAATATTGTTCGAGTATTTTATCAGCTTGAAAAAAAAAATGCCTAGATTTGGGTTTTATTTTTTAATATTATTGGAAGACAGCCTTAAGAAAATTACTATTCAATATTCCTCTCTACAGATCTTCCTTATTTTATTCGTCTTTTGTTTGTTATTTTAACCATAAACTTTTATTCATCTATTTTTTTTCAACATGATTTCTTACTACGCATGAATTCGTTTCGATTTGCTACTCAAGGAGTTATGAAGCAGTAATTGCCATTTCGATTTCCCGGTGACTGAGGATATTGGCCTAACGAAATGGCTGTTTTTAATTTTGATAGCTAATTGAGGCTCATATTAACTTAAAGGCCTTGATACCAAGAAAGCACTTAAGACAGTGTGGTCTTGATATCCACAAAAGAATTTAATCGCGAGAGTAGTGGAAATGTCACTAAATGTTTAGGGGGGAAGTAATTCATACTTCCAGTCTTTAATCAAATTCAATTACCTCATATGTTTTTAGAATTCATTTGGGTCATGTAAATATCATAAAGATCGAGAAATCTTACGATAGTTTTTAATAATATACTTCTTACAATAGCTATCAATTTCAGATGATTTTTTTTATTAATTTATAACTTAAATGTTTTGTTAAATGGTGAAGGACTTAAAATGTTGTTACTGGCATCAATTTTGTAGAGTTTGGAAGTGTATTTTAATATAATTTTAATTGTATTCTCATTATTACACGAAATTATGTTAATAAAAAATTTGCCCTTTAATTTCAAATGTTTAACTTTGTTTTAAGTATTAATTCTTCAGAAATTAATAATATATATAATTAGGTTTGTGTAATTGATAATTAATAGTTACTTTTACACTTGAAAGTCTCACAGGGGAGAGATGTATAATTAAGTATATCTTACATTAAATACACCGTGTTTATAACTCTAAAACTTTACAGAGTGTTCATCAGAAAAAAAAATTATTGTAAAACTGTGTAGGAAGTAATCTCAGTTTTGTGATGATTAAAATATCAACACTATGGTTAAAGTAAGTTGTGAGGAAAGTGTTCCAGAACATACTAAAAAACGATACTGTCAGAAAAACGCAGATACTACTCTACAATGTGGCACTCATTTGCTTACAGTTTTAAAATTAGATTTTTTTTTATCATTCCGCTTATCCAATTCTCAATAATTTTATAGATATTTTATCAGCAAGGCATCCTCTATTTTGTGATAGAAAATAGAGGAAATTAAAAAGAAATATATATAAATTACAGCATTCTAAGGTCTCGTTTGCTTGAGTAAAGGCATTGAACTAATTAGAAAGATTGATGAGGAAATATAAAATCAAATGGTTCGGGCGATTGTTGATGTCAATCGGAAGATTCTTAACCCGAGTCGCCCACATTCCGAAACCAGCGGAATAAAAACAGAGATTACTTTTCCATCCATTTCGCCAATTTTTCCCCCTTTCAAAAGCAAGACAAAACCAAGACCATTAAACCACTCTTCCCCCGCTAAATCTTCTTTTCCCACCTACTAAATAACACGCTGCCAGAACATCCAGTAGCAGTTCAGGCAATAGTTCTCGAACTGACAATCAGTTAGGGCCTGCCATTTTCACACCTGGCAAAATTACCCTCCATTCCACAGCCGAAATGTAATAAAAACTAAAAATAAATAAATAAATACTGAATATATCCCTAATAAATAGAAGCCGAAAACGTGATATGTTTAAATGACAGTTGATATTCACACCAGGGAAATGGCAACACCGAATCGCCGTGGGCTTTCATTGTTCCATTTTTCCGAACGTGACGTTTAGAAAATCGAGTATGTTGCAGATTTCTTTTTGTTCTTTTTTTTTCTGGTGTTAATGATCATTCCATTTCTTTTGATATATAAAATGGCGTTAATTTAATTGATGGTATTGTTAAATTCCATGCGTTTGAACCGCGCCGAAGCAGTATTTAAATGGAATTGTGTAACTTTTCTTCTGTGATTGTAAATCGAATTGAAGTAGATTGCCCTTTGTTGTATATAAGAGAAGTGTCAAATGTTTTTGATTTTTTTGTGTGTGTGGAGGGAGGGAGGAGGTAATAAGATTTGGAGTTTTTGAAAGTGAAACGCCTTGTTAACCTCTTTGCTGTTTTTTGTTGTTGTCGGCAAGTTTCGAAATCAGTTTAAGAAGTGGTTGAAATATTATTTAGAACAGCATTAGTGTAAAGTTCATACAGTATTTTCGAATTTTTCTAATATGAGTGTAATTTTATAGTAATATTTTTGATTAAACATAGTTAAATATTTTCACCTTTGAAGAATGAAAAAAAAAATTTAATGAACATATGAATTTTTTTAAAAAATAAATGTTACTGTTTGGTGAAACTTTTGATTTTATTTCATGAATTGTAACTTTTCAAATATATTAGGTCACAGTAATTGAGGATCATTTCACTCATAACAGAATAGAAATAATTGTTGTTTGAATGAATTCTTTTTAATAAAAACACGTATGGTTATTTTCATTTTAAAAAAGGTTAGATTTATGCATTATATTGAAAATACTAATGAATTTTTTTTAAAATTTTAATCACGAAAAAGACTAAATTTTATTCAACTAGGTTATTTTTAATTGTGCAAGAAGCCATAAGAATAGATGAGTTTTTTCGGTGATAAACAAGAGTTCAAGAAAAATATTTTTTAACAGAAAATGAAATTCCTATGTGTTGGTATTTCTTACTGGTATTAATGTCCATTCCATTTATTTTGATACATAAACTAACGTTAAGTATATTTGTTCAACATTTCAGCGACTAATTAATCGAATGATATTAACTAAACAATAAACTAATAGAAAACAATTCCATCACATTGCTTTAAAAAATGTTTTAATTCAATTGTTCCTAGACATCTTCGTTCAGCATTAATGACTGTCTTCAACAATTCATAGAACATATTTAAAAAAAATCGAACCACACTGTTAATGGTCCATAATTCTTTCAAGAGTTAACACGTGATGTGATTGTTTTTTCATGTCGCACTAAGAGCAACACAATGGAACCTATTAATTTTGAACTTCGGTCAAGTGATGAGGACGACACCAGAGCTAGTACCCCCTCTCTAAACTTCCACATCATTCCAACGAGAGGACTTAGAGCCTTGACAGATTTAACGTGCTTCAGCCCCGGTTACACGGTGGGTCTTTTGTGGCATCAGGACTCGAACCCAAGTCTCGACGAAAACTGCTAGCTGCTAGTCCTCCACCATGACCATTAGACTACCGCGGCCACAGAGTTAACGTGAACCTTTTACAGTCGGATCCCATTAACACACGAATGTGATTTATATGGGGGCTTACTATAGCTCCCTCAATAAGCAATCGTTTGAGATATCATTTCTGGACATTGTTGCGTCATAATTCTTCTTATAATTTTTATGAAATTCATTTAAGCTTTTGTTCGGATGGCGGCACGACCTATTAAGAGCAAAAATTAATTATTTTTTATTCCCTCTCTTTTTTTTTTTTATTTCATAAATATGAATCACCATTTCTCGGAAAGTAAAATGTTCTAATTTGGATTATTATTATTATTATTTGTAGAAGTTATTTTCAAGATATCGCACTCCAAAATGTGATCGACAATTGATATTGATAAATCCAGTAGTATAAATAAGAATAGAGGAAGATATTGTTAAAGATGTCATAGTTGAAGAGGTGTCAGTTAAGGGGAAAGAGGAAAAATATACCACAGACTTCAATTTCACAATCTAAAACCCTTGAAACAGCAGATCTATTACTATTTTGAGCAAAAGAGCACAGCTAATAGGATCTGACATTCAAGAGGTTAAAAAAAGAAACTAGATTTTAGTAAAAAAAAAATTACCCATTAAAGATTAGTTGATAAAAAAAACAATATTCTTTAAATACTCTATAAATTCTTTCATTAAATATACTTTGTAATTTTTTTTGTAACGGGTGATTGTCTTATATATTGTAAAAATAACGTATATGACCATAAATCTATTTTCTTGCTTTAACCTGTTATTTTGAAATGTAACGCAAGCCTTCATTGCGCAGAAAATTCATATCAATGTTGATATTATTGCTGAATTTTTTGTGTTAACACTTTAATACTGTAACTCGTGGCTTACTTAACCCGCTGTTTAGTATATCTTGAATACCACGTGTTAATAGGGTGGTATTGTAAGTGATTGTGTAAAACAGAAATTGAAACTATTTAGTGTATTATTAAGGATGAAAAACATTTTAGATGTTCGGCCATTTTATTAATAATAGACATTAATGAATAAATAGTAGAAAGATATGTTGAAATCGGAATTAAACTTTTTTAAGTTTTGAGTGATTGATAATGCAAGTCGTCTTTTTACACCTAATATATAATTTTATTTTATTTTTTATGCATAAAAAATGGCCCCATAATAATTCAAATTCTTACTGAAAATTTCATTTTTTTTTTGTAAATTGAGTTGTTTTTTAAGTATTAGCATTTAACTAAACCTGTGGTGAATTAGTGAAGTACGTTAATTAAGAATGTGTAACGCAATTACAATAAAATTTTAATATTAAAGTATGTGTTATACTTTAAAATACAGACAAAAAATATTACAAATATGTGTATATAAACTGTACGGTTTCTGTTGTTTCAAAACAATAGAATTTAAAAAATCAATTGTTTGATAACAGCTTAGTAAAAATGAAGTAGCTTATGTCTTACTCAGAGTATGTGATATTGATTGCTTAATATGTTAGAGAACGAGATATATACTTAAAATACTTCAATATGAAATTTTAGGATATTGGGCAAATATATTCAAATGTTCGTTAAGCTTTATTTTAACTTTAAAAAAAATATTAACAATCATGAGATCAATTTGATGAAATATAATTTATGATGATTGGAAAAAGCGAATTCCTAAAATAGAATGAATACATCGAAACAATTTTAATGATTACTGCTTACAGTAATATTCATACATGTATTTCTGAAAAGAATTTTGTGTTTTAAAAGAGTTTCTGTTATGTTTATCATTATTTGACGCATTTATATTCTCGTCAACTAAATTAGAGAAATTTTTATAGTTAAATGAAATGACTTTTTTTACAAATTTATATAAAAAAAAAATTTGCAAAAGAATTTTAATAATATTTATAGCGATTGCATAATTATTTTCATTTCTTTCTCTCTTTTCTTTTTTTCATGAATTGATGAAGGTAATTATAACAAAAAATATATATTAATTAAAAAAGCATTCTTAGAATCACAAAGTAAGAAGTAATTTCTTATGTTATAGTACATGTCTACGTGAGCTTTGTGACTTAAAGACCGCTAGTTCGATTTGAACGCTACATTGATTCGCTCAAAACTGTGTGTACAGTAATGAAAACCGATGTGCATTAAATTCAAATGCACATTATTTCTGATGTGCTTTTAAGAATCTTCGCACACCATGGTGGGACATTTTTTTTTTTTTTTTTTTTTTGTGTGTCGATAAGTTACTAGCGTGAATGCCTTTGTCATCATTTGAAGGTGATTCAAAGTAATGAAATCTGTTGTCAGAAGCTGTTTGTCAAGGCCTCACAAAACAGGCTCTATATTTTTATTTACTCTCATTATCCAGAATTTCTAGAGATAAGTTTCTATAAATGCCATCAAAAATTATAAAATCACATAACAGCCTCATTATCGAACAAATTAAGCATATCTTAAATCTCCCGAATTTTCTCTTCACATAAAATTCAATTCCTTCTTCATACGAATGTCTTGCTTCGAAAAAAAGATTGTATAATTTTACAATGCCGAGATCTTCTTTTTTCAATTACTCATCCAAATCAGGGGGCGTAAATTTTTAAGCGATTCATGCATTGCGATTAAGGAAAAAGTGTAGAATGACGGCCTTGACTAGCCTAATCATTTTTGTTTTTCCATTTCGACTTCCATTTTGTTTTTTGTGTACCTCGCTACCTTCATGAAGAGGCATCTTTAGCTTCAGTCAGAAATGAAATTACATCAAATCTAGTCGTTAATCTTAAAAAAAAAAAAAAAAAATTTTTTAAGGCGAAAGAGTTTTTAGAACCTTATTCGACCATGAGAACGAATAGTGTGCCACAAAAACGATGCATTCGAATTATCTTTATAAACTTCTTGTTTTATTTTTCCAGTTTTATTTATTTCCTCGATTGATGTTCTGGAGAGCCGCTTCAGATAACTTTTTTCATTTTTGCAGCCGGCAGATTAAAAAGAGAGAAAAAAAAAATGAGCCAGTGTTTGTGTCGGTACTGCGAAATTGCAAAGCACTGACGATCTCGAAGCTTGGTAGGGCTTTTTTCTCTTTTTCAAATGCGTGTTGTTGATAGATAGGAATGAAAATGTTTTGTTATTTTTATAAATTCTTAAAAAGAGCTCTAAATAGAATTAGGAGAAACACATTTCACTTTAAAATGTCCTTTATCCACCTTAAATGTTTGTGTTTTGTCTTCAAAATTGCGGGGAATTGATTGGCCGGTTTCGATGTGATTTGCTGAGAACTGCGCACTTGTGTGTTTGAAATGGAATGAAGGTAAATGGAGAGATGATATATAGAAAGCTAACTATATATATACATTTACTCATACATAAACAAAAAGTGAACTTTCTTTCTCTTGTAATTCGATCAAAATTTTCTTTTGGCAATTTCTTAAGCTATAAGTTTTAAATAAAAATATTTGTAAAACACTTTAAGAAAAGTTTTTAAAAAATACTTTAAAAACATTTTTTAAATTTTGTTTTTATCAATTTTTACCAGTTAAAAATACATTTGATTCATTTTTTTTTTTTTTTTTTGAGGGATGAAATTGATAATATTAAATATATGCATAAATTATTAGTATTTGATTTGGGCGTGACGGACCTCGTTTCTAAAATGATTTATTTTACATAAGTTCTTGAGAATTGTTTATCATTAGACGATAATATGAGTGCCTGAAGCCACGAACGGTAGTTTAATTTGATTGAAACAAGGTTATTTATGCAAAAAAAGGCACAAAATCAAGAATTCTACGCCTTTGTGAAGCCTAATAGTTAGTTCTAATAAGCTATTATAAGTATTTGACAAGTCTCTTATTCGTTAAACATTTAACAAATTAATTATTTTCAAGGACATAAAATTAATAAGTGTGGTTTTTCTTAATAAAATAACTTCACTTTACGTCTGTGACAGAATTATTATTACAATGCCAGTTATGCTAGTAAATAATTACAACTTTCGTCATACATACGCGTGATGTAACTGGAGATTTGATGAGGTAAGATAAAGCAAAGCATAGAGGCAATATTTATTCATTTATAATCAAATAAAAACCAATTGCTTAGCTAAAAAAATTTAATGAAGCAATCCAATGTGATTTTTAAGAAATTTTAGTTTTATAGACTAACTTAAGAACTATAATGTAAATTCGAGTTCATTAATTTAATTATTCAAATTTATTAATGATAGTTAATTAAATTAATTAATTTCGAATTAATTAATTAAATTAATTAATTTCGAATTAATTTACTTTGGTACTATTTTTCAAAGGAGTTGCAATGGTAAATTTCTAATTTCGATATGATTTGACTCGTAAAAGTTCGAACTCATATCTTAGCCAAATACTATTTTACTATTTATTGTGAAATTTTCGATGGAAAGATATAATTTAATTATGAATTTATCAAGTTTTAAATATTATTGTTCCGATACTTTTTGCTTAAATAATATAAAAGTACAATTTTTGTTTTAGTATACTTTAAAAGAATATTGTTGTTGCCTTTGACATCATTAGGCTTAAAAACGTTAAATATCTACGCTAAACTATTTTTTTTTATGGAGTAACTTTTCGCTGAAAAATATCCTTTAACACTGCCAGGATTTTGCAATATTTTTCATCTTTCATTACTTACTCCCCGTTTTTACCAGTTAATGTACAATTTTATAATTATTTTTTTTTACAATATGACTTATTATTTTTGTAACATTACTTATTTCTCTTTTCTTTTTATATTACTTTTTATTCCTTCCCCCCCCCTTTTCATTTGAATTCAACATTTCCTAATAAGTGCAAAATAACCGTTTGGATTATACCACAAGCATTACGATGATTAAACTCGAATTTTGAAAGAAAACAAATCATTATCCTCAATAAAATACTTGGTGTTCACATAAACTGCGCAAAAAAAAAAGCTTGTCAAGCATGTAGTGTCGACAACCCACAACTATATCTTTTCGGCCTATCCAACATAACAAAATGTAACAAACTTAGCTTAATAAGGTTAAGCGAAGTTTATTAAACTAAGCTTAAAAATAGCTTAACTCTTAAAGTTAACTTTAAAATTTGAGCTTGTAGCTTTATAGCTTAGCTATAAAGTTTCTACTTATGCACGATTATCAATAGCAAACCAAAACACTTCCTGATGAAGTATTACTATTGGTGTTGAATCGCCTCTCCCTATCCCCTACCCCTAGCAGTAAATATTTTAATGGATTTGCTCGAAATACCTACCGCGACATTAGTCTTATACTATCTTCCTTAATGCAACCAGGGGGTCTTCAAGCTTCGGCGGCTCGCACAATCTTTAAAACTGTAAGGTTTTTTCAGAAAACTCAATTCCATTTTTAAAAAATATATATTTTAAATTAATATTGAAAATAGATAGATTAGTAAACGTAACGATAATTAAAGAAATATGTTATATTTTTATTAAAAATATTTTTTATATAAAATTAATGTAATTTACTCATTAATATAATTAACTCGTGCTGCAGGTGTTACCTACCTGTATTATGTGTAGTGGCATGTGCTTGTATTTTTTTACTCGTACTGTCGAAGTTTTGCTGTATTAATATTATCTGCAGTGGCATTTCATACTCTGTATTTTTGTTTCGGTATTTTATTTTTTGCTACATACATTGAGAAAGATTTGTCACTTAAATACGTTGTTCCAAATGGCATTAAAATGTTCATCGCTCCGTGAGAATTTTCTGCATGAATCTGCAACAAAATATATAAGAGTTTCTTTTTCCTTAAATTTATAGACTTTAACTTCGAAAATATTGATGTGTCGATAAGTTGTTCCTTTTTCTTCATTGGCAAGTATTCGAAGCTTCTGATAAATTTTCAAAGATAAATAAGTACATCCATGTATCGTTTTAGTTAATTAATTAGTGTGCAAGTGCTTTATAATATTCTTTTCGAACTTTTATTTCCACTCATGGAACTCTCGAATTATACAGAACACAATTTGAAGACCACTGGTAGATTATTTACATTAATGCTTATTTATTTGTGCAGTCACTCTTGTGTATGTTAAATTTCTTAACAGGTTTTAATTATCTTGCTTTAACTGTTATTCATCTATTTTAGACCTTGCATTTAATGTGTCTTTATTGAAACTAAATGATAGTATAACTAAGCATCGATACTTCTGAGTGAAAATTGGAATATTTTTGCTGCGATATAAGAAGTAAAATAATTTGCTTGATACTTAATTATGCTATTATGTACTATACCTGTTGATTGATTGTTTATTGGCATCGCACTCATAAGCAACGCAAAGGCTATTGGCGACGGACTTCGTAATTCGTCAAGAGGCGCGAATAACACTAGAGGGCACCACGCTCTCCATAATTCCACACCATGTCCTCGGAAGGACTTAGGATCACCACCAGATGTAACGTGCATCAGCTCTGATACAACACAAGTCTTTAGTGGCATCATAGCTCAAACACACCAATTGACGGAATCAAAGTCATGACCACTAGGCTACCGCGGCGACATTAGTGTACCAAAGTTACACTAATAGCTCAAACACACCAATTGACGGAATCAAAGCCATGACCACTAGGCTACCGCGGCGACATTAGTGTACCAAAGTTATATACTATGAAACCTCACTGTGTGAACAATATAATACAATGATACAAATAACAAAGAACAGTATTCTTAGTACGAAAATAAATTAAGAAATTAAAACCTACCACATGAACTGCATTTTGTGTGGCCCACATAACTTTAATTTGTGACGTCCGCTAGTTATTATCTTCACTTGCTATTATTAACTTTATAATTATAAGAGTCAGTGATAATAGTCTAACAAATAGAAATTCACACGTCACTGAACTAAATTAATTAATTTCTATCTGGTTTTAATAGGCAATGTTTTAGTGATGTCATCCGCCCCAATATTGGAACCACCAGAAAACGGCTCCGCTTTCCAAGGAAATCTTAGCTTAAGATTCACTATCATCAACTGACAAACTTCCAACCTCAATATTAAATTTTTCGCATTTTACATATGTGGCTGATTAGATCTGTTCATAATGTCAATGTTATTTACGCAAAAAATATTTCATTTCATTGGAAGGGATTTTGAATTCAATCACAATCAGAAAAAGACCTGAAGAGTGAGTTGGGGGGATTTTGTGACTGATCCAACTTCACAAACTTCCTAGAAGTTGGCTTGTGCCTAGAAATGAGTTTGTACTTTTGCTTTAAGTCAACCAATAACCGGTATCCAAAATCTTGAAGGGTCCATTTTCTTTGCTACAGTCCTAGGCTAAGATCCAATTTCATAGGATGTCCGGTCACCCTCCTATCAGATCCTTTCATCTAATTCGCGAAAGGAGCAAAAACGGAATTCAATAGTGGTCGCTTAAACAACAACAACGCGAAGCGAACCCAATACCCCTTCTTAATGATGCTAACAGGTGTACGCGTGCCCTCTCTATTTGAGCGCAAATAAAACAGAATGACATTCTTGAAGTAGATGCTTCAATCGGTATTACGTTACCTGTACCGGTAATAGAAATGTATCTATCGTCAATACCTTTTGCGTCATGGCCAGTTCAATCACAAAAACTAGCCTCCGGCCATGAGTGATATCCGAGATGATTCGATGTCATCTCGTCACAGAAGATGGGCGGATCCTCTTCTTTCATTAATATACAGTTAATTTTCTTTTTTTCCTTTCTTTCTCAAAAATATTAGGTATCCTAGCGATCCCTGGATGACTTTTAATATACCCGTCAAAAAGACAGATTTTTTTTATTGGGATGATTTAGAAATTGCCTTTGGAAATTGCTTTCATTATTATTATTATTTTTTTTTTGAATTAAACATTCCAACTTTATTAAATGCCTAACGGCGGTATATTTAATCATATTGATTTACATTTTATCTGGATTGGGTATTATATCACACGTATATGAAGTTGTTTTGCAAGTAAGGGAAATACAAAATGGCATTTTGAGTTTTGTCTGGTCAACTGTTTTTTTTTTATTAGTGAATCTAATCATGATAAATTAGTCTAGCTAGAAGCATATTGTAAAAAAAGAGAAAAGGTACTAAATATTTTTTTTTTAGTCTAATGAGATTCTTAAACTATCTGGGTGGAAATCTAATATCGTGTCCAAAAAGGTTTGTAATAAATGGTGCTTTGGTTTATTTTACACCAATAAGGCGAGTCGGTATAAAATTCGATTTTCGTATTTTGTTTTTAGTTTTTAGAAGTAATATTCTTATGTCCGTCAAAAGTGGTAAATTTTACCTAAACTTTAAATTTTATTTTAAGTTTTTAAAGTATCTTTTTTACGAATTGATTCAAAAATTGCACCATTACTCTAGCACGACATGAATGAAAACTGATATTCATCGCCATATATAATAACGATGAAAATAGGAATATATATTTATTAATTTAGGTTATAAACAACTTTTCATATTACTTTAAATTTCATTATTTGTAAATTCACTTAAGATCAAATTATGAATGCATAGTAAGAATTACATTATATGTTAGAAAATTTGGTTCAGTTTGTGTGTAATATTGTATAATGACTCCACATCAAGAGAAGCTTGGTGGCAGCGATAGCTGACTGGTCAGGGTTGCGGACTGCGTTGGTTTCATCGAACAGAGAGTTTGAACCTTCATAGACCTACGCTGTATAGTGGGGCAAATGCACATGAAATCTGGTTGGGGCTCCAAGTTCTCCCGTTGGAGTAGTGAGGAAGTTTGAAGAGAGAAGTATCATCCTCGTCACATGAACGAGGTTCAAAATGATAAGATCCTTCGAAAAAGGTCTCGTGTTGCTTCTCAGCACGACGTCAATAATAAATAATCACAATCACTCATCAGTTTTCCATTGGTCTACACTTTTTACGTATATTTAATTTGCGAAATCACATTCCAATTGGTTGGAAAGGAGCTGTAAATTTAAATGTATAATATCATAGACACACATCATACAAGCTGGATTTGTGGTTCAGATTCTAGACGATTGGAAAAAAATGGAAAAATAGAATAAAAATTAGTTGACTAGAATAAGGGTCGAAACTAGATACGGATCTCTAGGGTATTCCGCGGGTGCGTCACCGGTGTTTACCAAAGACAATACACTCCATAGGGAAGAAAAATATTTCTAGAGTATTTTGGGGTTGTCACTTGCCAAAAGAAGGTATGCCCTTGAAGGAGAGAAGGTACGAGAATAACTCACTTTACAAGCCCATATTCACATATCCAAACAATATTATTTATTTTAATTTAAGGATAGTTTGTTCCTATTACACAATCTCGTACCCAGTAACAGAAGAGCTATTATACAAAATATTTTTTTTTCCAGAAGACTGAACTTTACGTCGAATTGTGGTTCTTATTGTGATACTATTTAACTTGAAAATATACATTTCACCGGAAATATTTCAAAAATAAATCACAGCACCTCCGGTTCTTTACATAAATACTTTGTTTTAAATTTTCTACGAAATACTTCGAGCTTACTTTTGTTTGAATTTTTCAAGTCTTTGCTTTTCAGCTATGCCGGGCGGCTTATTTTGAAAACATCAAAAGTGATTTAACAAAACAATTTTTCGACTGATATGAAATTTGTCGCCAAACCCAAAACTTCAGATACATTTTCGGAGAACTCCACGAAAAAATATTTAGAATTATTTGCATGAATTCTCCTCCGTATTCTTTCTATTTTCGTGTGTTATTGTTTTTGTGGAGTGTATTGTTAGGATAAACGGACACGAAGAGACACGGATGAAGAAGCATCGAGCCACCGAAACTGCGCCAGAACATTTAACATTGTAGAAAAGCATCATAAATTGTTTGTGGTACTTAACCAATAAAGCATTTCTTTCGTTGCTCGCCCAAACGAAACGCTTTGAAATGTAACAAAAAGAAATAACTACTGAAATTCATCCCCCACCCAAAAGATATTCAGAAAACATCATCCCATCTCCATTGATAAAACAAAACATAACAAAAATAAGCCTACAACTTTATGATGTTTTCCAAAAGGAACTTTTCGCAGAGAAAAGTCGAGATTTTTCACAGCAGTTATCCGTATGGCCGATCAAGCGATACAAACATCAACTTTGCCATAAAAGGTGCTATGAAATCGAACACTAGGTACAAAACCGCAACGTTAACAATTTTCCGCCTTTTCGCTTTGTTTATTGTGCGCACAATTTTCCAACTTACGCAGAAATACATTAAAGAAACGCAAATTAAACAGTCCACAGCCTTGTATCGGGACCGCAAGTAGTTGATGCTTTCTGTACTAGAATCGAAGAACACATTCGTATCTTTTTTGGAACTTTTTTTTTTTTATTGGTAGTAAATTCTCAGTGTTCGACTTCGGAATCTTATGGGTTGTTTATGACTTTGAGGAAATGAAAGCGTTTGTTTCTTGTTTATAATGTTCTGGAACAATGGAAACAGTTTGTGAGCTCTTGCTTCGACTGAATGATTTTTACACATTCGACCCGCCGTGTTTTATTTTAAATTGAAGGAAATGTCAGAAGGGGGTTCGGAGGGGATATTGATCACTGAGACCATTTCGATGAAAAGATAGAAGTTTTTGTTTATTAAAATGTACTGATTTTTGGGCGTATTTTAAGAAGATTTGCTCAACATTTTTTTAAAATGTTTCTAGAAGGGATTTATATAAATTCGAAAACCATAACTCCATTAACCATTTAACTGAAAAGTGAATGCAATTGTTACATTTACGAGATAGGGATATCGTGACTTCTTAATTATTACTAAGAAATAACCAAGAAATCTGGATCGATTTATTCTGCATATTATTTGATCTTTATGTACATAATGTTGTAAGTGACTGCTATTGATGTTGATTTGTTTGGTTTCAGGAAATCGTTGATTAAAGTTACCCGCAGCATTTAATGTTTAAATTATTATCCTACGGTATCACATAAAGATTTTATTATGTCTAAGATAGAATCGGAATTTATTTTTTATTCTTAAAACCCTCTACATAGTCACCCTTCACAGTTATACATCTCTCACAGCGTTTCTTGGTCGTTCTTAGGCTGCTATTATAGAACGCGGCAGATTTAATTTTTATCAACTCCATACAGCGTATTACTTCAATTTACGACTCCCTAAAACCAAATAAATCATCATAAATAGCTGAAATTTACAGCATTATATACTTAAGAAACAAGCTAATTTGCAGAATAAGTTATTTCTAGATGTATGTGTTATTTCTTAGAAATAAATGAAATTTTAAGATACTCCCAACGCGTGTTTCATTTTCAACGTTAGAAGCTAATTCAATACTTAGATCGAAACAGTTTTTGTTTTCACTACTTTTGAAGTGATCATTTCCTTCTGGATTCCCGAAATAATAGAAAAACTTTTTTGAAATTTTATTTTTTCATCACACAGGAATGAAAAGAATTATTTTAACTGGCTGCAATTCATGACCCTCATGTTGTTTAAAGATACGAGTAAGTCAAAATTTAATTTTTAAATTGCTTGTCATAAACAGCCCGATTTAAGAATTTTCGCTCATATAATAATGTGCGTCAAGAATTACTTCAACGATTTTGAAATATCAAAGAAGAGAGAGTCAGAAGCAATAAAAATTGTTACAAGAAAACATTTTTATCAATTAAATATTTCTTAGATTAATATTCATGAACATCTATTTATTACCAATCACTTAATTTTCAACTCCCACAAAACCCTATTACCAAAAAACGAAACCTCAGATATATTTTTAGAATTTTAAGAAATGTTTGATATGTGAAAAATATAGTCCCAGAATACCTATATATTTAATTAAAACCTGTCCGTATAAAAATTAATAATTGAAACGTATTCAAACGAATTGAAATTGTGAATTTGTATGAATGGAAAAATACTGTTTTTAAAATAAAGGATATTTTAAAATTCACCAGTAATGATTTTATGATTGAAAAACATTAATATCTTAATGATATGTTGTAATTTAGGAATTTAAAAAAAAATTGAGCAAATACTTTTATTTAAAATTCTATTCCGTATTATTATAAAAGTGTGTTTTTGGTTTTATTAATAAAATACCATTTAATTTGATTGCTTTTTTTTCCTCCAAATTTTTTTTAAAAATCCCTATTTCTGAGCAATATATGCATTGATCATTTCTCTCATAGAACGTTATTAGTCGAAACACTGAAGTTCATAAATTTCTTATTCAGAAATCTAATCAATTTGATACATTAAACAGTTTTAAAATTCGTGAATGTTCAAGTGTGAGAAAATTAGATCGAAATCAGAATAAGTTTAAACTTATAAAAAAAAAGATGCGGGAAACTAAGGCCAGTGAGAAAAACATATTGTCTTTTTTTAGAGTTAAAATCATTTTTATTATGTAAAATAAGGTAAAAATATGTTAAATTTACAGCCCCTCAATGTGTCTTTAAAATGTTTTAAAATGTGTGGTGTGCAGTTAATGTTTTTTTCCCCCCTATACTGAAAAGTGTGTAAAGAAAAACATGAAAAACCCGTAAATCATTCCATACTTTTAAAGCTATTGGTTATCTAATTGAGAGGAAAAAAAATAAAAAAAATATTGGCGAGTACGTTCCAATAGACCAGTGGTCTTCAAACTGTGTTCCGTGAAATCTCAGGGTGCCGCGAGTCAATAAAAAATTTCGGAAAGAAAATTAAAAAAATATTCACACTGGTTGACTAGTGTTTTTTTTTTCCTAAAAAATTATAGTGTGTATTTTTTAACTTTGAAATTATATTTAGTTGTATTTGAAAATCAATCAGAAACTTCATGTGTGGGCTGCCATCAGCAGTGACGTACATATCAAGTAGCTCCGGGTTTTCAGTTTTTCAGTTGATGTGTGTGGAAGTAGATTCACGTTCTCTATGGAGTTTACATGGCCGCGATTATCTAAAGACAATCTACCCTTGTGTGCTGCGTTAAAAATCCTTTTTGTCGTTTGAAACAACAAAAACGATATACAGAAACATATTAAATTGAGAATATGGAAAGCGTCTATAGATAACATCAACAGAGCTATAGACTTCGACCTTCTGTATAAAAAAAATATAAATACATCCGAGTCACTAAATGTAATGTAAGGGTTGATGACATTTGGAGTACGAGTTAATGCTATTAATGAGAAAATTACATTAATTTTATGTTAAATTTCTTAAAAATATGTATATAGTTTTCTTTAATTATTTTTTATAAAGTAGCTATAACATTTTGACATTCTTTTAGTATTATTTTAAGGTATATTTTTCTAAAGGTAGGATGGAACTCCCACAAAAACCTTATAGCTCTAAGGGTTCCGTGAGTAGAGAAAATGAGAACACGACTGCAATAGATAAATTGTTGGAAAACGTAAACAAACATCAACATATTGTCCTAAGAATCCTTCCCTATACTTAGAAGACTGATTTGAAGCGTTTCGTACTGTATAAAGGATTTTTATAACTTTTCAATTTTTACTTATCTTTCTTTAACTTTCAATCCTTTAATCATGTATTTTGTTTTATTATTACGTATGCGAGTACTACAATGATTTAACCAATTCCTCTTTGACTCGTTGGTATAAGAATCAATCTCAATCGTCTTAACAATTGTAGAATTTTTTATTTTTTTCCGATCTGAAAAAGTGTGTGATTTCCGAATTTTTGTCCTCTTCTCTTTAACATTATATACGTCTTAATTTAATCTTCACTTTTTTTGACATGCCGCCAATAAACACAGCACGGACCACAGATTTCCGTCCTCTGGTTTAAGTTATTTCTTCACGAAGGAGATTAGTGACAACCGAGACATAGAAATGTTTCCTAAGACATTCCATTCTTAAAGTTGAGATGATTCTAGAGAAAGTAATGAGAAGACTGAATGAGTTCATTTCACTTCATTTCGACAAGAGAAAAAAAATCAAACCCAATCTAATCATACCTCAAACAGAAAAGCTTTCACCGAAGTGCATGTGAGTCTGTAACTTTTAAATAAACGCATGTAAAGAAGCGTCGCGTCGGCTTAATTCACTAGACCATGGTCGGACAATCAAATTTTTAAAATTTTGACACTTCGAGCACCTTCCTTATAATCCGAACCATTTATTCCTGGCAATCACTCAAAAAGCAGAAACCTTAACTCTTGGAAGAAGCGTCCCTGTATGGTTTCAAGTGGGACGGGAGGTAACA
>BMAW01129511.1:257841-303293 GCA_019974015.1 Nephila pilipes | reverse complement strand
CAAAGTATTCAAATTTTTTTATTTTGTTCGAATTTCCTTCAAATTTTATACAAATATTGTGCAGATTTAAAAAATTGGTGTTTACTAGAAAATATTACGTTCCATTGATGATGGACGGTATAATGTATACCGCCATTGTTCGTAATGTGGAAATTATCACCTCTATGTGTAGGCAAGATTAATTTTGGGAAAGTGCCTGAGAGTCAAAGAAACAGATTTTGAGATAAATGCAAATAGTTTTTTTCCCATAGCATAGCATTTGTGTTTTAGCAACTTTAAATTCAATTTCTAGCGTTGCATGAATCAGTTTTCATTGGTTGAGTCAGCGAAATACCTTCTATTTTTAACAGCAAAAAATTCTAATATTGTATGGCCTAGTTAGCTTTACAAAGTTAATACTGAATTGAACATTAAACTGACATATTGAATACTTATATGCATATATTTTAAAAGATAGAAGTAAGGCATATGGAACTTGTTAACAGTTGAATCATTTCCTCATCAGAAAACACTTTAATTCTTATATTATTTTTCGCACGATGACAGCTAAGGTCAATGATATAGCTCTAGAAGAAAAACAAATCTAGAACTTCTTATTTTTTGCATGTGTGTATCAATTGGACCTAAAATCTAGCATAAGGATAGTTGCAATAAGCCATAGAACTTTTAGATCTTTGCACACAAGCTCAAGTAGGATGAAATACAACATTCAATTATGAAATTACAAATTTTTTTTTTAAAAAAACTAAAATCCAAATAAAGTAGGAAATAATATGTTCATAAAGTCGTTTTTTTTCTTTAAAAAAAAAAAAAAAAAAAAAAAAATCTCAATATTTCTATTTTTGTGGAAAAGAAAAAAGAACTGAAAAGTAAAAAAATAATAATTAAGGAAAAAAAAATCTTTGACTAATAAGATATTAAATGAAAATATGCTAAAAAGAATTGTTTATCATACCCATAAATTAATTTTAAAATAAATAAACGAGATTTTTCAAAACAACTGAAAATTTTTGACTAAAAACTGAAGTGTTAAGCGTTCTTTAACTATGTAACTAATGTATGATCACGTACAACACTTGAGTTTTTAGTGAAAGTTGAGTTTGAGTTTTTTGAGTTTTTCTCAGCTGGATTGAAAAATCTTCACTTTCTTTTATTTTCTTTATGATGATGATAATAAATTATCATTCTCAGAACATTTTCAATTAATTATTAGCTCAGCCGAAAAAAAAATTAGGTCTTATTTTAATTCTTTCGCCACATTGATTTTTTTTAAATAGTATGTTTACATATTATTACCCAATACTGTTCGGAATAAATGCTACCATCCAGTTGATTCAGTTACTCGCTTTATTAAAATCCCGAAAAGGTATCGTGTCTGGGATCGAGTAAATAAAGGAAGGAAACGGCATCGCGTGTGCACTCGCGAACAGATTATCTTTTAACTTAAAAATAACCTGTTTGCAGGAGAAGGAAGAAGGGGGAGGGGGTTCACAGAAGTCGGCGAAAGTCTGAAATCGTTGAATTGGAAAGGACAAGAAGCAGCGCACATTTAAACCTTCGCTTATTCCCACCACTGAATCAAGTAATGAACATTCGAACCACCCTTCAATCCATCCCCGGTCGGTATCATCATCAGAGGCGTCTTTAAGGGAGAGCTGTAGTAAAAAAAAACGGTGCTTTTATCTTAACAAATTTCCCTCACAATTTAAAGACTTTTTTCTCCCCCCCCCCCTTATTTCTGCGTCTGTGAAGCAGGATAGAGACACGTGTATTAAATTATTTTTTTTCCCCTCTTAAGGAGCTGAAGACTAGTGCTTTTTAGTATTCGACGTAAGAATCGAATTTAGAACGGCAGGTATTGAGAAAAGGAAGGTTTAAGAATAACTTGTAAAGTGATTGAAGGATTAGTAATAACGACAGTGATATCCGTGGATTTTTTTTTGCGCATGACGAATTTTGCCGCTTTTTTTTTTTACGTATGCGTCAGTAGTTCAAAGAGTACCCTTGTTTTGCGAATGTGAAATAGGACATTAGGAATGGAGAAAGGGAATAACTCAATTTATTATCAGCCAGTGATTATTTTCCTCTTTTTTTTTTTTTTTTTTCTAAAAAGGATATATGATACAGTTCGCATAACAAAAAAATTGTCACCATAACTTTTCTGGTCGTTTTCACGGATTCTCCGAAAGCTATTCATTGGTTTGATTGTTGCTTGGTTTCCGCAGTGCAATGATGAATCTCACCGTGAATGACAACTCGACACGGCAGCAATCAAACTTAACTAATAAATCAGAGTGAAATTTGTTTTAGCGCCGTTTAATAGATGGCAGCACACAATGGTAACACCAACTTATCTCAGCAGCGCCGTCTATCGTCCAACACAGATACAGTTTGAGCCACCCTCGCATATCAATTACCTCAAGGAATCGAACGTTATCTGAATGTCCTTACAAAGAAAATTTCGTTCCTTAACTAGGTACAATGTAGGTGGGGTTTGAGCAAGGACTTAGGAATGTTGTTTACTGTAACGCTATTAGCTGATAACGTAGAGTATCACAGTTCCATTTTCTTTTTTTTCCTTTTTGCTTTGTAGAGAATATTTCTCAGATGCTTCCCGAATTTGCAAAGGGACAACACTGTCTCTTTCTTGAGAGAATGCATTATGAATATTCAGTGGGGGGCTTACAGCTATCGAGGCTCGGGATGGAAACCTCCCTGCCCCTCAACTTTATTGGAATGATCCCCAAACAAAACGTCAGCACAAATCTATATAATTAGTATTTATTTAATTAAAATTAAATAGTTAAGATTTTTTTTTATTTTTTATTTTTTTATTTTGTAATATCATTTTGTCTAAAGGGGGGAAAAAACTTACTTCCAGGCAAATATAAACTTAAAAAAAGTTTCTTAAACATGCCGTTTTTGATGCTTTAAAAATGCTTTTAACTTTACTATCAATAATAATAATAATTAAGAAAAGCTAAAAGGGGTTTTTTTGGTGAATTTTGATTCCTGAAAATTTTTTTTACAGATTCGCCAAAATTAATGTTTTAAGCTCCGCTGTATTTTCCAATAGAAATGATTACCAAACCATTCTTACCTGACTCATTGTTAATCTAAGATAGTTCTTAATCAATTTCTACTTTGAGAAGCTTCTCTCGCAGGAAACTGAAACATACACTGTCAAAAAAAAAAGTTTTCTGTACGAAATTTTTAAACACGGCACATTTATACGTTATCATTCTACCAAAACACTAAGTCATTTTTTTATATTCTTATATAAAGGTACACGTATTTGAAAACTTCAGATTCTTCGGATAATGATTAAAAACTTTTTTTAAGAATTTGAAAAGATCTCTCTCATTTTGTAATATTCCAATCTAAGATGTGAAAACTGATTTTAAAGTAGTCTTTAAGATTTAATTCATAATTTTCATTTACGCATTTCACTTTTCATTTTATTTTTTTTTTCTTTAACCTTGTTTTAAAGATACGTTTTCGGATAATCACATTATTTTTTAGCTGTCGAAGGTAAATTAATTTGTTGCTACTCATATTTGTACGTTTCTCATTTTTGGAGAAAAATGTGTCCGACTCACTCATCTCAACTATCTTCGCCATTTAATGAGATTTTCAATTCGAAGTCCTGTTCACGACTTACGAAGGCAGTTCACAAAGGACCTGTAATTATGAACGGGAAATGGGAACGGAGTAATGGGAATTCCCTCTAGTACTGTTCATTGATCGCTTTTTCTTTCTTTTTTTTTTCTAATGAGTATGACGTTCATAATCCAAAACAAATCGTCATCAATGAACCCATCTTCACCTTCTTCATCAAAAACTACTCATTGTTATGACTGTTGTTTGGTTTCCCGTGTATAACAATGTCTACAGGCGACAACTCGACGCAGCAGTAGTCAAATCTAAACTAACTTATGAATCAATGTTATATTTGTTTTGATGTCGTTTAACAGATGACAGCACACAATGTGTGACTCCTTGGATTCGTTATTAGCTCGTATTTAAGCATCACAAATAAATAGTTCTCAAGCAGTCAAGGGTCGGAATTGAAGATGAAATTAATACTTATTCTTTTTTTAAGAAATATCAGCATCAAGATGCTTATCACACCTGAAGAGCAAATACTCCCGCATCCATTCCTAAGCATAATCAGAAATGAATATTTATCTAACTAATTCTAAAGGCGGGTCTGAGTTCGGAATCTCAGAGTATACGATGGAGTTCAAACCTTGAAATTTCTGTCCGTTTCAACTAATTTCCTTTTAAACTCTTCACTGTTTATAAATGTTATCTCCTCAATCATGATCATTACAATTCAATAATTCTATTCGAATTTGCTTAAATCATGGTTCATCCACATCCAAATCATATAACATTATATGAAAGCAAACAAGGGTAATTGAAGAGAAATAGGCTTGCAAATCTTTATAGTTATTTTCATGGCAATCCTCGTAACTTATGAATCGAGATAAAATATTAGTAAAAGGATTATTTTAATCAAGCTTTTATTTAAGGATGGACTAATGTAGAATAATAAAGTGAAATAATATATAATTTATAAAGGCTTGAGGTGCGTAACTGAGATACCTAGGTAATTACTGATATATTATGTACCACAACTATTTACTTAAGTGTTAGACTAAAAGAAGTGTCAATTCCCCAAACATTTATTAATTATATATTATTTCATATTTAAAAAAATTATTTTTAAACCATTTAGTCCTTCTTTAAATAAAAGCTTAGTTCAAAAAATGTTTTTCGTTATATTTTTTAAAATTCTTTTTAGTCTGGAAATTATAGACTAAAAACGGTTACGTAGGCTGTGCATATATGCAAAACTTTACCTCAATCGGATTATATGAAGTAGGATGAAATTCAAATACTAAGTACAAGGCCGGGCCTCTAGGCTCATATCATAGTATTGTATTGTTATCGGAGTTATATGTGCGAAATTTCAGCTCGAAAGGATGGTAGGAAACTCGTTAAAATTAGAATTCAAATTTTGAACTGGAAAAACACACATACATGCATACATACGAACTCAGCAAGTTACAAAAACGAATTTCTGTCTCTGTCGCAGAAACACGGTGCAAGAATAAAACCCATAAAAACAGAGAAAGACCGTTACGCTTTGCGGTTTCAAGCATTCCGAAATCTGTAGCCATCATTGAAAACTTAATGTCCCCCCACTCAAATGGTCATTACATTTAATTGTCCAACGAACCGACTGTTTCACAATGTACACTTATGACATCCGGCCGCTCAATTGTCCGTCCAGTCCGGTTACGTCACACAAACACCCAATTAGAGCTTTCTGGCAGCCGGATTTTCAGAATCAGAAAACACTGCTGTCCAACTGTTTGTGTACATATCATTAATGAAAAAGGTCTGAATAATTCACGCGAATCAATCGGTGACTCGTTTTGGAAAGTAATGACATCCCAGTGGTCGCCCGATAATGATACTTGTTGGGTTCCGAATTGTTGACGATTGAAGAGTGGGTGTGGGCAGTAAAGGCTGGTTTGCAACGCATGACCGCAAAATATGTTTTTCACAATCAAAGCTAGATTTATTGGATTGCGATACTAATGGATATTTGTTGTTCAAAATAGCTTATATACATTAATTTGTTCAGCTTAAAGAGATATGGTTTCTTAAAAATGACCAAAACATTGAAAACTTTTTTATTAGCCTATTTCAATTGAATGACTTTTCTCAATATGTATATAAAATTACACATATTTATAGCCCTAACTACATAATTTACATAATTATTTAAGTTACCTTTAACAGTGTGCCAAATCTTTCCACTGACCTTTAAATTTTTATACTGCATTTCTCAACTTTTTTTTTATTTTTCGCGAAAGTTATGTATTTAAAATGCTAAGACTTTTTTCTTTCTTTTTTTTTTTTTTTTTTTTGTAGCCAATATAAAGTTATGAATTTTATTCTGATAGTTTTGTATAACATGTTTGATAATTCCATATATATAAATAATCATTTAGATAAAAATTAATTTTTTTAAAAAATCAACAAAGTTAAGTATAGTTGTTTTTGTAGGTACTAAAAGGGCTCTTTTGTTTTCCTAAAATCACAGATGTTTTCAAAATAAAGCGTGAAAAATACGTGATTTGTTCGATTGGATTTGATTTCTTCCAACTGAAACAGTACTTTCAGTATTAGTTTTGTAGTTATTTCTTTAAAGTATTAGTGTTGAGAATAGAGATTAAAACGTAAAGATTTATTTTATTTTCATTTTATGACAGTAATAATTACATTTAGCTTAAAATATATTCAATTTAATAATTTATCACTTATTTCAATACCTGCAAAAGAATATTATTATCAACTTCTCTATTTTGTCTTTTTTTTTAATTCTAAAATTAACTGAAGAATTTATTTTTTTATAGCATAATCGATTGTTTTATTTTTTTGGTTATCAAAAGTCTGTACTGCTCTTTATTTGGTAAAAGTTTTTATGTTTCAGAGTGTAAGGAGAAGATTGCGATGAAATAAGCCTTAGCACCTTTTTTGATGGCTAAATTTGTTCTAAATATGTTCTTTGTAAAATTTTGCATAGAGTAATTTCATTATTTATTTATTTACCGATTTTTAGAGTGTCTGATAAATAAAAATTCGTAAAGCTATAGATCACTGTAGTACAACCAGATCCACGCACAAAATCGTTTGAAACATTGCTAAGAAATTGAGAAATAAATAGTTTAGAAACAATAAATTTTATAAATGTAGTAGTAATTTTAATGCAATAAAAGTATTTGGAAAAAAAATTTAATTTTTAAAAATTTTCCGAATTTACGTGTGTGTATAGTTTTATTTTAGATTATAATGAATAAAAATCATTCATCAGTTACATAAATATATTCTATTATTACCAACTACAGCAACATAAATTCGTATGTGAATCCATAAGAAATTAGAAGAATGAAACTATACATTGATAAAAAGTTCTAAAGTTCTTTTCAAAAAGTAAATGGAATAATAATGTTTTGGTAAACAGAAGGTTGAGTCATAACGCGCTTCTCCCGGAAAAGTCACGTAACAAATCTATTTTAAAGACGGTCTCGCAGCAAGATGGTCAACACAATCGCAAAAAGATTAACGCAAGCCACCACATGCGTGCTCAAATAAGTGAATATAAAATTTTTCTTAGAAATATTTAATGACAAAAATTGCTTGCAAGGTAGCATGTCCCCTTAACTTTTAAAGCACCAAAAGATAGTACTATGGAATAGGACCCCAATTCGGAATATTTAATTCAGACAACTTCGTTAAAAATATCTCAAACCATGTTATTATATGTAATAAATTTCGTACCTTGTAATTAAAACGTTAAGTTAGAAATTTATTTAGCGTTATATATTTATGGAATGTTTCTTACTTTTAATGTGACGGGATGAAAAACGAATATAAGTGTCACATAATATCACACACTTATGTTAACTAGTACTAATATTTCAATTTGGAAAAGTTCCAGATAATATTAAGAATCCCTTTAAAGTTTATTTACTCAAAAGCATTAAGCAAGTTAAAAATTCTATGAACAGCATGACTTATTCTGAGTTAAATAATTACAGAAAAGGGGAATTTTCTCATAATAAACAAAATAAAAGAAGAAAACTATACTGATTTCAAAAAATTATATCTGTCAAGAATAAGTCATTTTTCAGAGAAATTGTGAAACATAGTTTTTCTCAACTCATTTTTCATCTCTCCAAAAGAAGTTCTCTCCCCCCCCCCCCCATCCTTCAGAGACTAATCTCCTTTAGATAACTACAGTCATCACAACCCCGAGGTACATTAGTGAACTTTATCATTCCCATGGTAAACAAACACATGTGATGTACCCCCGGGATAGCCTAGTGATCCTTCTCTATTCTCTGCCCTTCCTTTACGGATTATTTTATTTCTTAGGAAATTTTATACTAAGTTACTCGTTCATCATCAGATCTAATTGTTTCATGACACTTTAAAAAAAAATCATGATTAAAAATAACTCAGCTGAGTCGATGGTATTTTCAAGAAATTCGTGAATTAATATTATTCCTGCATTTCCTTCAAATGATTCTAATCATTGCGGTGTATCAATATCGTCCCCCATATCAATAATAAATCAGAAGTATTATCACTGAATGTTTGATATAATATGGATTTGTACCTTTTCTTTTATTTAATGGGTACAATGTCACCTTCATCAACACAATCCTTCGGAAAGTTTGATAATTCATCATAAATTTCATTTTCAAATTCATTAAATGCATCCATAACGATAAGAAATGAAACAGAAATTAAACTTACGTGTTGATCACTGATATGTAACTAATTGAATGAAAAACACCCATGTGTAATGGAAGTAAACGTGCAACAAATTTATGTACCACTGTAAATATATATTATACCATTATCTGAGAATTTATCAGACAATCCCATACTTCTCGCCAAACAAAATTCTCTCTTCCCGGTGATAACGTTTTCTTCAAGGCGAGAATGCTCGTTCTTCATGCGAATGTGTTAAAACTGCTCATTCGAGCATGCTCTGTGCAGCAGCTTTTACTGCTCGGACCCCAATCGGACCTGCCACAATCGTAAATACATATTACTTATGATACGTATGTGTTTAGATATGGCGGGATCGCGTGTTGCTATGACAACTGTCGCACGTGGTGTCCGACACGGATTTAATGAGCAGGGCATGTGCTCCTGTTTTTACTGAGGAGCGCATGCAGTCGCGTGAGTAAATAGATGGGGGCTGGACCATGGGTGGGTGGTGTGTTAACACAATGAGGGCACGTGGCGATGATTTGAAAAGCGTAAACTTCGTGTTTGACTTTTTGGGAAATGACGTGAGAGCAAACAACCAGGATATCAATGTTACATGTGCTCCTGAGGTGTGTGCATGTGTATCAAAAATCCGGGAGTTGACATGTAATGGGATATTACAGCTCATTATATCTCGTTATTCGAGCCATTTTAAGGATAGCTTAAAAAATTTTCTACTAGAAATAAACCTCGTTATTTTTTTACCAATGGTAAATATTTTTTCCTCCCCGTAACATTATTTTATGTATGGATTGGTAGTTAAAAATAATCTTAGAATTAATTTTAAAATTAATCTTAATTCGGATGAAAAACCATAAATTTTACCAATTTTTACCGATGGTAAACACTTTTTGTTCCCAGTAATGTTGTTTTAAGTATGGATTGGCTGCTAAAAATAAATTTTTGGATTTATTTTTAAAAACGAACATTAATTCGTAAGAGAAATTACAAATTTCAAAAATTTTGTAAATGGTACATATGGTATTTTGTTATGCTTAGTTTTGAAGAAAAATCAGTTGACACGGGATACTGAACACGTATTACACGTGATTTTCGAAGAATTATTCAGAGATTCATAGGTTTTTTTATTAACGTTGCACTTTGAAGCAGCATGAAGGTTACTGACAATTAACTTCATCAGTTTGAGTCACGGTCAAGTGACGAGGACGTTTTTAAAGTTTTGACCCAGGCATACAATGTGAGTTGAAGAAAATCCATTAAAAATAGAGAAGTTATATCCCTTCATGAAAAGATATAATTTTTTTTAATAGTTTTTAATTTTCATTCCAATTCTTTTAATTATAATGATACCATCATGTTAAATGTTAAATAGCAATAATGATTCGAAATCATATATCCTTTTTATATTTTGCTCAAAATTCTGTTATGAAATCCTTAACTTTGATAAGAATTTTGTAGATAATAATGTTCTTGAAGTCACGTTTAGTTTTTGATCCCTAACATATCATAACTTTTCGTAAGGGGTTCACAAATCTTTAGATTTTGTTCACATTCTTTCATTTTTAATCCCATTAGTGAGTGAGTAATAGTGAGAGCTTATGTCCCAACAGAGGGCAAATGTGGTTAAACTTCGTCAAGCTTTTGCTTAAAATTTCTTAATAAATCACAGTAAGATAAAACGATAAATAAAATGCAATGATACGAAGGGGTATCGTAATATTTCAACTGTGACAAACAGATAACCGAGATATATCTAGATGAAACTAGATAGCATATTAATTTATTCTTTTGTACATAATAGCTTAAATTGCAACAATTCATGTCGATTTGTTTGGTTTCAGGAAGCTGTAGATTGAATTAATCCGCTGTATCGTAAAATTTTAAAATTATCACTAAAAACAATCGAGATAGAAAATTAATTTTTTAAAATTATTTGTAATGTTCCGCTATATATATATATATATATATATATATAGTCACCCTCGAGATTCATACATCGTTTCCTTATCTTTCTTAGGTCGTCGATGTATAAAGAGCTCGGCATATTGAACTCTATCTTCTCCATAATGTGGGTTTCTTCAATCTATGGCTTCCTGTAACAAAACGAATCGAAATTAATTGCTGTAATTTACAACACTGCTTTCATAAGGATGAATTTATATGCGGAATAAATTATATCTTGATTTCTTGGTTATTTCTTAGTAATAAAATGTTAGGATACTCCTAAATATCTCTTATTAAACCATCTCGGAAAATTATTTATTTAACAAAATCGAGATTTCTCTCCCTCCTACTATCTCAATTTCCTACTGTAACTGGTCCAATTAGTGAAACAACTACCTCTCCTGAGAGATACATCCTCTAGAATTACTTGACGAAGCGTGAAAAAAGCTCTGTACCAGAAAATAATTGTTTCCCATCTCATGCGCTCTGTTATCTTCATACTTGTTCGATCAAAAGGTCCTTCCATAACAATTAAGCACGATAAGTCTTGTTGGTCAGTGGACGGGAACAATACGTTAGCCTGCAGAATCGCGACTTCCTTTGCCGATGGTAATCGATCGGACAAAGTGCGTTTAAGTAAAGCGATTAAGCTGTGACTTTGTGACGTAGATGTCGTCCGGTGGTTGGAATCAGGCGTTTGTTGAAGAGGAGGAGATATTTCTGGGGAGAGCAGCTGTACTTTTTTTTTTATCATAGAATATGCTTTTGGGCAAACTCAAACTATAAAAAAATGTTTTGTCATCAACTATAGCATTCATAAATTTTCTTCAATATCAACGGTGCGTTGTGGCCGTGGTAACAAAGTAGTTATGGTCGTGACGCATTGCCGGCGTTGTTTCCGTCGTGTCATGCATCCGAGTTCTGGTTCCACGTAAAACCCATCATGTAATGAGGTTGATGCATATTAAATCTGAAAACTCAATGTGCTTACATTGGTATGGTGTGGAAGTTTGGAGAGTGGAATGGCAACTTAGGTGTCGTCCTCGTCACATGATTAAGGTTCTAAATTGCATCGTTCGTCGCCAATAGTCCTCATGTTACTTCTGAGTGTAACGTCAATAATCAACCAATCAATATTTACTTTTTTGTCACGTAGTATGCTTTTTGATTGACTCAAACCATAATAAAAACTTTGTCACAATTGTAACATAGATGTGGTGAGTTGTTCTGAATTATCTTCTATCTCAGTGGTGAGTTTTAATATCATGATATCTTCAAGCTGTTTCGAATCCGGAAAACTGTACTTCATTTGAATGCAGATGTATTTTTTTTATTTAGTAGATTGATTAATTATACATTAATGTTGCTCCTCGAAGCAACTCAATGGCTTTTGGCTACGGGCATTGAACCTCAGTCATGTGAACAGAAAGACATCTGACACCCTCTTATCTAATTTCCAATTACTATCACGGAAGGATATGGAGCTTTAACAGATTTAACGCGTAACAGTCTTTTTACACTGCACGATTTAGTGAAATCGGGACTTGAACCTACGATTCGACGAAAAACCCGCTGGCCTTTTGATTCCTGTAACATAATTTAACAATATTCTGTTATAGTTTCATGTATAAAAAATTTAACATTATTGTTAAAAATTAAGTCTTACTTGTGTTATACGTAATGCCATTCAGACATTTATATCTCACTCGTTTGAAATAGAATGGAAAGATTTGTTCATAAAGTTAAACACTTAATTAAAAAAATCGCGGTAAGTATAAATTACAGTATTTCCTATAATAAGTCATGCAGTTGCAGTTTGGAGTTGTTTATCTAATTTTCAGCGCTGAAGTGTATTATTTAAATTATAAGTACGCTGCGAAAAGAAAATAATTTTTCATAACTGGTAATATTTTTAATTATATTTCTACTTTTTCTTTATTTTATTGTAGCTCCTAATTTTTAATCGTGTCGATAGATTCGTTATTCTTAGATTTGAATTTTTCAAATAACTGATAAAATTACGTTTAAAGGAAAAATAGTTTCTAACCATTGTGATAATCCGTACAAATTAATTAAATGTCCTATTTTATTAATAGTTCTCACGGCACTAACGTGATTCGAATTTAGTTGAAACATTTTTTCCCCTAAATTCTTTTTAAACAAAATATACATTCAAATATTTGCTACAATAATTGATCAGAGTTTATTTATAGTCTCGTTACCAAATTCTTTAACTGCATACTTTCATATTTTTTAAACAAATTATTAAAGCTTTTCTACGAAGAAAGACTTAATGAATAGCCTTAAAATCTATTTCGACAAATTCCTGAAAGCATATAATAATTAAATTTTTCATCTCCTTTTTTTGCCTTACTCTCCAAAAACATACTTTGGGGGGGGGGATTATAACTCGTATAATTATCGTATCTCAAGAAATAGGACCAGATGTAAAAAAGTTCAATACAAAGTTTTGCAAAGAACAGATTTAACAACCCAAGGTACGCTTTTTTAAAAATAATTACTATTAAATTACTCAATTAAATATAAAAATTAAAGTAAACGATGATTATCGAGAAAGGGACAATAGTAAACATTTCCGATATTAAAATTAAAGCAAGCGATAAATTATTAAATTGAATAATATACCAGCTACATGTAATTAAAATTATAACAAACGATATATTATTAAATAAAATATATTTGAAATAAGTTTTATTAAAATTGAAGCAAACGGTAAAAAAAAAAAACTTGAAAAGTAATCTAGTACGCCAAAACGCCCCACCTAAAACAATAGCCCCTTGGGTGGCTAAAAAGTTCGAATTTCCTAGAACAAATCAATCCTACCTAGTCTCAGAGGAGGGTCTGCTGGTTGACCCCACACTTGACCAAGGAGTCGAGCGCTTCCTTAACACCCACCCTGGCACAGCCGACCGTAATTTTCACTTCAAACCCTCCCCATGATCACGGATCAACAAAATGTCGGTTGGGCTCTTTAATTCCCCCTTCCCACGACGGTTAGGTACTGTTTTCATCCTTGAGTGGGCCGGGTGGTCACTAAACCAAGACATTACCGAGGAGCCTCATGAGCGCAGACGGTACACACCTGATTATGATAATTGTGCGAGGGTTTACCGACCGTCCGGTATGGACCGGAAGCGTGGCACCGTGGGAATGACCACGTCTGTCCACGCCGTGTCTTAAATGGTTGCGTGCGTCGCCTTATCTCGGTCTTGAATTCTCACTTCCTTCCTGCGCGCGGTTGCGTTTAAGGGTGTCGTGACCGACCTTTTGTTCTTGGACGTCTTTGGGGGAGGGGGTGGTGCTATCGTTCCGAGATTAATGGGTTGGGTGCTTTACTGGAAGATGATTTTTTTTCTCTCGAAAGAAAAAGGAAAATTCATTTAGATCAGAAGATCCTAACCAGGTGTTCATGAAAAGAAAACATTTACAAAAAAAGAAATTAAAATTTTCTTAAAGAATTTTGAAAAGTAGATAGAGATTTTTACTAGTGTTGTCAGCTGTAATATTGATATTCCTATCAACAAAATCTTCAACGCAAGAATCCGTTAGGGGTCAAGAAAAAAGAAAAAGGTAATTGTAGTCCCCCAGGTTGGAAAAAAAAAAAAAGAAAAGAAAAGAAAAGAAGAATTTAATGTATAAAAAGAAATTTTTCAAAAGTAGATGGAGATTTTTACAAGTATTTTTTTTTTTGTCAGCTGTGATATTGACCTCCCTATTAAGAATATTTTCAAAGCGAAAAGTGGTCGCGAAAGCCTAATGGTCATGGTCACCGATTCGCGACATGTGTTACTTTTGTCTAGTCTTGGGTTCGAGCCCTGATGCCACTAAAAACCTACGATGTAGTGGGACTGATGCACGTTAAATCTGGTCGAGGTCTCAAGTCCTTCTGTAGGTACGGTGTGGAAATTTGGAGAGGGAAGGTCAGCTCGGGTGTTGTCTTCGTCATTTGACTGTAGTTCAAAAGTACGCGGTCCGTCGCCAATAGCCCTTGTGTTGCTTCTCAGTTCGACATTAATATACAATCACTTAACGCGAAATGCCTTTCGGGGTTATTTCCTACACAGTGAATGTCATTTTTTTATTGATAAACCTTCATAATATTTATGTATGATATATTTGCTTATAAATCCTGAAAATTTTAAAAAAATTATTAAATTTAATTTTTGAAATTATAATTAAGCCCAGTGTTACGTTTATAAGTACTTTGCAATTTTTTTTTTTTAATTATAAATGTAGTGGATTGTTCGTATGCAAAATATTCCTAAAGGTAAGTACGTGACATAGAAATGCGTAAACAACTACTAGTCATAAATTACTCAAACAAAATTATTAATGTGTATAAATACGATTTTCCTTAATTGAACAGATTCATAAGCATACAGAAAGTTCAATGTTAAAATATGACTTCCATTGCATTTAGTTAGCATAAAATAAGCTCTTTGTTCCTTGTCTTAGTTATTTTAAAGTTCTCATTTGGAGTCGTGTGGAAGTGAAGAAAGCGAGACACGTTAATTCGGATGTATTCTTTATCACTTGATCGTATTTAAAATTACGAAATTCATTGCTAGTGCTCCCTTTTATATCAACATTAGTGGGCGTAGAAAACCGAATGGTCATAGTATATACTAGAGGCCAGAGATGTTTCTTTCAAGTCGTGAGTTCGAGTCTTCCTTTCACTAAGAACTATTTTTGTGGAAGAATGTCCTCACAATGGTGTGGTTTTGAAGTTTGGAGAGTAAAATGCCAGCTTAGATGTCATCCTCGTTTCTTGAATTTGGTTCAAAATGACGAGATACGTCGCCAATAGCCCTCGTGTTGCTTGAAATTGCGGAGTTATTAATCAATGTACAACGATATTAATTAAACCAAACTGTTGCAAGAAAATGGATGGATTATTGCTTTATTTCTCAAGATTCAGAGAGCATATCGCTTGGTTTGCAGAATATTTTTCATTCACTCTTAACCTGGAAAGGGGTACTCTGAATGCTTCTTATCACACACACATAAAATGGAAAGAGTTTCGCATTTTCAGAACGGACATCTCAAATTCAGCGTGGGAATGACATACAACTTAAATGTAATTTTATAAAATGATCTTCTTGAAAACTGAAAATTTAGTGACTTCACTTTTCAAATTTATAATTATTTTATTAAATTTATATTTTTGAGCTGAAGTATTAAAAAAACGAGGAAAAAAAAAGTCAGGAAAAGAAATAATTTAATGAGTGTACACTTATTATAATAACAAATCTTAATTCAAAGCAAGAAAATAAAATACACCAGTGTGATTTTGTAGTATTCAATTAAATTCTTTTTTTTTTTTCCAAATTAAAAATGTTTTTGTTGTTTATACACGTAAAAAAACTAATTTCCTAAGTACTTCCAATTTAGTAATATATTAATGTTTTATATTTAAAGCTTTCTCCAAACATCTTCAAGTACACCAACATCATTTACTATCATTATGCTCATAACATATCATTTATCAAACTTCACTCATCATAATTTATTTTTAATGAGGGAAAATCAAAATCATGCTTATTTTCATTTTACACGATGGGAATTTAAATATTAATTCCCTTTAAGCCTTCTCTAATTTTTTTAAAAAAATTCAGTGATACAAACATCTCGCATATACACGGTGAACTAAGAAACAAAATATTATAATCAGGTAATATAAGCTACAACTAGACTGTCATTGGAGGAAATTAAAACAATTCTTTTATTCACTACTTTCATTGTTCGAGTGGATGAAAAATTGGCATAACCAATTATTTCTTCTTTTGCGCGCACTATAACGCATCGAAAACCAGTTAATATTGCGCAAACCAGAATAGTTTCACATGATTTTTGACTTTTCTTCAGCTATTAATAATCGCTTTTTCTTTCATGGATATAGACGAAAGTAGGTCGGACACACTATTAGAGATAACGAGATGATGAGAGTTATATGAAAAAGGAGACTTCTAGAATAGTTATATCATCTTCATATTTATTTTAATATTTGCTTCCTGGGTTTGTTGAAAATTAAGAAATAAACAAAGGTTTGAACGGTATGTTTTTTCAATGTATTATTTCGTGACTTTTTTGAAATGATAGTTTCAAAAATAAGCTTAATTACACGAGAGGAGCTATTCGTGATCTTAACATAAAGTATAAGGAAATTTCATTCATATTCAAATAAGAAATATATGAATATGATTAATAATTTTAAAAAAAAGTAGAATATGATATAATATAATAAAGAAAATGATGACACTGAATGTATTACGTCTTGCCCATTAGGCAACATGAATAGAACTAAGGTTATTCGAATCCAGCAGCAGGTTCAATTCTCGATTATACCTAAGACCATCGTTTGGAATAACGGAGGTTTTGTTGAAGGATAATTAATTATCTACTAATTATTTCTCAATTCTGAGTCGGCTGCGGCAGTCGAGTGTTCATGATTGCGAATTCGTGGTCGGTGTTGCTTCAGTAGAGCCTCGTGTTCGAGTCCTGATTACACAAAGACCCGTCATTTTTAGGGGCTGATGCACATTCAATCTATCGAGATTCGAAGTCCATACGTTAACGTTTTATGGAAATTTGGAGAGTGGTGTGTTAGTTCAGGAGTCGTCTTCGTTAATTGACTGTGATTCAAAATTATGAAGACCATAACCTTCATTTTTTCTGTTAACTGTGACATCAATATACTATCCATCAATAAATTTCTGCGACTCAATACATTTTCCTTCAATTTTGTTCTCCCTCCCTCTCCAGGATACGCTAGCAGTCCTTCTCTATTCTTGTCAAACATTTATATCTTTTTTATCATTTTTTCAAATATCTAAATAACAGTTCCACCTTGTTTGAAGCAACATAGCCGCATATGGCTCTTGCGCCATTAAATTCCACCATACTCATTCACTCATCCCATAAATTCTGAGAGATTGAACTTATTTTCTAATTTTTTATTTTTAGTTTTAATTATAATTAATGAATTGTGAATGGAATTTTTTTTATAACCATTATGTTTTCTCACTTTATTGATCAGGAAAATTTTCATCGAACCAACTCAATTTCAAAAATACTCTTTCCGTCTGAGTTGAATCTTCTTAAAGTACTATTTATTTTCACAAAATTTAACTTGGCATAGTGGGTGCTATGGCGTCGTTCTGTCTGAAAGTATAATGCCATCGAAGTGGGTGGTTGCGGTTTTCCAGCTTCGGCTTTTTCTAACTATTACTAGCTTTTAATATGGTAAACCGACGCACGCTTCAGCAGCCATTTCTTGGCAGTCCCACTGGCTGTGTGGGAGGTTTTTTTCGGCTTTCCGCCCTAAGTTGCAAAAATGTCGGCAAGAGTTTCAGGAAATATACAAAAAAAACCTATCACGAAACATAATCAGATTTTTCTCACATTGAATGCCATACCCTATTTTAAATGAACTGTTTTTATTATTATATGAGATTTGAATATTTTAATATTAATTAGACATTTAAATTTTATTAGGTTATATTATTAAAGAAATATAACAAAGGGTTTTTTTTTTTTCAGTTTTAAAAATCAAGGAGGGGATGCTCTTTTATTCAAATTGTTTCATTCTGTGTTCTCTCCCTTTTTTCACTGAGGTTCAAAATTAAGAGGTCCGTCGTCAATAGCCCTCGTGTTGCTTCTACAACAACGTTAATAAAACCAAAACTCTCAATTTCTTCAATCCTTCTCTTTTTAATTTCAGTAGTTAAAAATGAAGCTCAGTAGTTAAGCATAAGTCTATCATAAATGCTTAGGAAAATAATGAGCAAAAAAAAAAAAAAAAAAAAAGAAAAAAAAAAAACAGAGTGTGTGGTTTGAATAGCACAGGTAGAATTGTATTAACTGTAACTGTAATCGTCGAGTTAAGTTGTTCGGAAATAATTGGAGTTGGCGGTGGGAAACGATTTACATTTGCCGTTAAAAACGGTGGAAGTTTCATTTGTTTATTTGTCTTTTTCTCAGGCCTCCTGACTCTACATAGCTAAATCCGAAGTCACTTATTTTTTTCCCATTTTACTTGATATCTGTCTCTCCCCTCCCCCCACTTTAAAGAACCATTTTGTTAAGAAAATACCCAGTGAGTAAGAAAAAGCTAATGCGCTTGTATCGGAATACCGCTTCTGACTCTTGTGCGATAATTAAATTGGTTGGTTAGGATTGAAGTCCAAAGAGAGATCTACTATATTATAATAATTGATAAATAAATAATTAAGTTGGATTACTCTTCAGTGTCATTAGACTATTTATTGACTTTTAAAGCTTGTTAAATTTAATTGAATTATGGCACAAAAGTCAGATAAAAGTTCCGTTACACGCTTAGAGACATAAGAAATTTTCTCACAAAATGAGGATTGAAGTGAATTTCGATCTCTACTTTTGTTAATGCATTTTCGCTGCATGTAAATGCAAAGACATGTGAGTTTTTGAAAATAAAAACACTACCGGGACCATTGCATTCTTTGAAGTTTTAAGTTTAATATTTTTTTGATTTCATCATTGCAAATCTATGAAAACGTTTAGTTTTGGTGAGGAGGAAGAAAAATTTACACTTAGAATTTTATTTGGAATTTGAGTAAATTGAAAAATTACGATATTATTAAAAATAAATAACTCTAAAAATAATTTTGTTATAGCAAGATCACTTCCTAGTTGTTGAGAACATTTATTGAATATTTAATTTTAAAACCAAAATAATGTTTGTTGAGAGAGAGAGAGAGAAATTATGCATTTACAAACTTGATTTTTAATGCAAAATTCTCAATAATAATTACTTTAATCACATAATAGGAGAACTAGTTTTTTTTCTGCAGTGTTTAAATATATCTTGCTGCTGATATTGACAACTACGTTAAATAATTGTGAGACTTAAAAGCTCTACATTTATCGAGATACCTGAATTATATCATATACTTAGTATATCTCCAGTTTCATAAGTATAACGTTCCTTCAAAAAGTCACTTATCAACGCATTTCATAATGAATTTACGCCAGACAGTAACTCGACTAGCGTTTAGTATGATCTCAAAACAATCATAACACAAGATTTTTTATAATCAAACCTTTGCTTTAATTTTTACTTACGTCCGAATCTAAAGATTAATATTACATATAACTAGTTACTTAACTGATATGAGCCCCTGAGTCTGAGTTTCGGGTCTAAGTTTTTAGTAGAACTTTAAATGACAGTCCGACTCACTGCTCTCACTATCTTTGATGACGACTCAGTGTAAGCATTATTCTGATGTCTCCGCTCACTCTCTCTACCTCTAATTTCCGTATTGAATTCTTCACTGCTTATAAATGCATTTCCTCAATTCAATTCACTACACTTTAATAATTTTATTCTTATTTGTATAAGTCACGTTTCATTCATTGGGATAGATTCTCAATTCAAACAATATCGTATCGAAGTTCCCAAGTTTAGTAGAAGGGAAAAGCGCGATAGTTAAATTTAACACGGGATAGGTATTTTTACTCAAATACTCATTCGTTGTAAAGTATCAACCAAAACTATAAGTAAATTTTTGTCTTCAAGATCACAAACCGCAAAAACTGATTCGTAAAAAAATCAATTTTTTTTTGTTACAAATTCGCCAGATGAACATTTTCCAAACTCCCCAAAGGTCAATCAGGGTTCCTAAAAAGAACTGAAAAACCCCAATTTGCCCTCTTTTTCTACAAAAATCTTAAAAGGGAGACTTGCTACCAATAGTGAACAAAAAAAAAAAAGTCCAGCCACTGTGAGGGCAACAGATGAACCAAAAAAAGAACCGTTCAGTGCATTACTCCTCTATAATAAGCCACAGACGTCTTAAATACCTCTTTTGGAGAAGGGAGGGGCGAGAAATATTAAGAAAGCCCCCTCATTTCAAACTATAAGGGGAAGGGGGGGTGATGGAACGAAATAAATGGTAGAAAAGAGCAAAAAAAAGTCCAGTAATTGAACACTGTCAGTTTGAGGAGCGGCGTGCCGAGTGTGTAATTTCCATCGGCGCCGGGTATCGTCGCCGGTAGCCCGGTTGTCACCGGTTCCTATGTAATCACGTGGACCGCGCTCCCCCTTTCGTCCACCCCTCCACATGGACGGCTCTTTTGTCTCCGGTCAGGTAAACCGCTTTTCGGACTCCAAAGAAGAAGATGCAGGGGAAAAAATGGAGTTGAATTGGATTTGATAAGAGGCTAATTCTCGGCGATGTATGAAGATTGTCCTCCCCTTCTTTCTTCCTTTCTTTTTTTTCCTTCTTGAATCCTCCCCTCTCATTTTTCTTTACAAAGATGAAAAAGACTTACAAATTAGCTGCATGGAAGAGCAAGAAAAAGTAAAAAAAAAAAAAAAATGTGCATTGGATACTACTGCACATTCCATGTAGGAATTTTTTGTATGTTCCTTAATGTGGCTAAAATGACGCTTCTTTATTTATTTATTTGTGTATGTTCTTTACATGGTACGCTGCATTGTGCTTTTCGTTCTAATTTGGAGGAAATGAGAATATAGTTAATGGAATTTTTTTTCAAGTGTTTTAGAAATAGAAGTGCCTTCTCTTAACCTGTCCGTTGAAATATGCAATAAAATTATGTACCGACACAGATTAGTTATTATTTAATAATAACTCTAAAGAGGAGAATTTTCCTGGTATAGATATATACGAATGACATATGTCTTGCAGTTAGAATCAACCAATTATTTACCATGGCTCATATGAAGTTATTTAAGATTCAAAGGAAATAAAATAGTGACACACACATATGTATATGGGGTGTGGGGATGTAAGGATTCAACTTTAATTTAAAAATGATCTCGCGTAAAAATAATTTAATATCCTAATTTTCCTATTCTCTACCGCAAAAGTAAAGAGTTCATTTCTATTTCCTGATCCAATTCCAAATCATCCTTTTATTTATTGGATTGCACTCTCATAAAATCTATTGAATCGGATTTCACGTAATCATTAATCTGTTAATAATAAATTACGAGACTTATAGACGTCAGGGAAATTCCCTCAGAATCCCTTCATCTTATACCACGTGAGCACTATGTGAGTTACCGATGTGATAGGTAGAAATACCTAGTATGCAATCAATTTCAAGGAAAAATTATCTCTTCTTGTGCTCTTGTCTGTTGTAATTTAGAAGGCGGAACTGCGTCTCTTAACTTCCCCAATTTAATTATGTTTTATTTCAGCTTTTGTTTTGATTTTTTAAATAATAATTTATCTCTTTTCTTAATGAGGCGATGGCAGATGTCGAAGGAAAAGTGTGTTATAATTATTTTCATGACTTATCGAACTACAGTAACAATTCGCTATGTTGCATTTCCTAGTTCTAAACATCCAATTTCTCTTGCAGACGATCATTCTGGTCAAGACGCCTCCAACAGCCCTGACCATTCGAGTAGTCCCCCCTACAATCTAAAAGTGAAGAAACAGCGAAAAGCTCGGACCGCCTTTACTGACCACCAACTCCAAACATTAGAAAAGAGCTTCGAAAGGCAGAAATATCTGAGCGTTCAGGACAGGATGGAGCTGGCTGCCAAGCTGAATCTCACAGACACACAAGTCAAGACGTGGTACCAAAACAGGAGGTGAGGCTTCTTTCCCCCATCTTTTTCTTATTATTATATTATTACCTTTTCACATCAATTTGGTATCTTGGTCCAGATGCCGTTAAGTTTGTACCGTCAGACCGCTTCAACATGCAGTTTAGTTATATGCGGGTTCGCTTTACTCGCGATTTTGCTATGGTTTCCTCATAAGTAATCGCTTGCGATATCACTGATAGACATAGTGACGTCAGGATTCTTATTTTTCTTTTTATGAAATTCAGATTAATCTTTTATTCGGATGACGTCACGATCACCTGTTAAGAGCAGACATTAATGTCTTTTTCCCCCCTTTCTACTTTATTTTATATAAATATGAATCCTCATTTCTCGAAAAGTGAAATGTTTCAGTTTGGATTGCTACTATTATTTATTTATTTACATATTTACTACAAATAATTTTTTCAAGATCTTGCAATTTAGTGAGGTAGATTAGCTGTACGTCCAACCGTTTCACCCTGATTAAATTTTGGGAATTATGAAGATTTTTTCCTTGCATAAGCTATTTCCATAATAATTAAAAATAATGTTGAAATAATGATAAGTCAACAAAAGGTTTATACGAACAAGGAAGAGCTCAATGCTATCGAACAAATTCGAAAAGGTGCGAGACAAGCTGGAATTGCCAGAGAGCTTTATCTGTCTGAGTTTACACTATGTAAATGCTTTAAAAAAAAAAAGTGATTATTCATTACATTGCAATGGGAAGTATTTCAAGGGTTATTGACGAAAGACCTCATAATTTTGAATCTCGGTCAAGTGACAAGAATGATACCTAAGCTGGAACCTCCCTCTCTATACTTTTACACCAAACCATGAGAGGACTTGGGATCTCGACCAGATTTAAATTGCATCAGCTCCGCTACACAACAGGTGGAGGCAACAAGGTTTCAGTAATTTTACAACTTAATGCAATTAATTGATAATATTTATATCATTTATTTATCTCATTAGTAATTATTTAAAATTGTGCAGCATCCATTTTACCAGGGTATTGTAATAGCATGTAATCAGGTTCAACTCAGATGAGAGATATAGACCCATTCTGGGTTCGGCGCTCTATATAAACCTTCAATACGAACCCTCGAAGCGATGAAAATAATGCCTACCGCGAGACCTCGACCATGACCACTAGGCTAAAAAATGAAGACAAAATTCAACATTTTGTTGATAACGTTGATAATGATAAACGAATACCCAGTGAAATGGCTGGGAGAGCAGAAAACACCAATCTTGACAAATGACTGTTTGAATTTTCGATAACAAGTTACATTAATACATAAACGTGCAGATTAGTAATCATGGGCTCCACCTACCACGTGTTAACAGTCTGTATATATGGAAATGAGTTGTAATATCTTCATGGGTTAAGAATGTCGAAGATTAAAGTAACCTGCGGTATCGTAAAGTTTTAATTATTACTAAAATATTATAGATGTAAATTTAATTTTTATTTATAATTTTTAAGACTTATCTACAATCAAATTTTACAGTTATACATTTCTCCTGGCATTTTTTGACCTTTCTCGAAGACTGACATAATAGAACTCAGAGGATTGAACTCTTATCTTCTCCGTATTATGTGTTACTTAAATCTATGGCTTTCTGAAAACAAACGAATTAACATGAATAGTTGTCATTTACAATATATGTACATAAAATCCATTAATATGCAACAGAAACTTTATCCAGATATGTCGGCAATTTTTGATAATAATTAAAATTTTCCATTTTTGTCCCTTTAAAGAAAATAATAATTATTAACTATAAGATTTATTTTTTAAAAAAACTAAAGCTGAATATTTTTCTTTTATATGTATATGAACTGAACTGATGCAGCAGATAGCACTTATATGTAAAACGAAATGTATATACTCTATGCATTCTGATATGTTATGTATGTTTGTTGAGATGTGTGACTGTGTGAATAAAATGCAGCCAATGAAAGCTAAGCGCATCCAATAAAAATATAAGCTTGTAATTTGTATTATAGTTCGTTTCGCCATTCTGATTCAAAGCATTTTCAATTGTCCATAAATTTCGATTTCCTGGTGTTGATTCTCACCCAGCTGATTTGAATAACAGTGGATTTATTATATTACACTGTACGAACCTGATTTAACTACAAAACACATTGTTCGGATCAAGTAAAACTAACAAAGGATTTTAAAAAAAAATGGAGGAATATTATATTGGATGACACAAGCTAGACAAAAGAGCTCCTCGAAGTAACAGATTTCTTTTGGAACAGGAATAACAAAAAGTGATAGCATCGTGAAAAAATGCATTTCGATAGTATCAATTTCGAGTCAGTCTTTCACGAATTTTACGAGCGCCATTGTCTTCCCACAGATAGCTGGCCATATTTGTTATAAAAAAAAATTTGAAATTTCCGTTACGCGGTGGCATTGTAAGGTTTTCTTTTATGTCGCACTCAAAATCGTATTATTTTTCATTTAATACTGCGAAGTATTGTGAAAGTGGAAGGATAAATGACATTTGTCTTAAATTTAAAAACCCTCAATCATATCTGGAGAAGAAACGAAATTATCAAAGAACTACATTGCAATATTTTGTGTCCACGCTATTGTGAAAACTGTCGTTTATCAAAAGTACTTCTCTTGTTTGTTTCTGCCGTATCGCTTTTTCTTCTATTTTTGACGAATGGCTTCGTCTTTCAATCTGTCATAATATACGATTCAAGAAGATGTACTGTTAGTCAAAAAAAAGTATGCGTATACTTCAACTGTACGCTGCAAAACTGTTTGACGATTTACAGATGTTTTATACAAGTAACGTAGAAGAAATATTCTAATTGAGTGAGTTATAATTGTTAAAATTTAGCATTTTTTATATGCCTACATTGACATGTTTTCATAAATTATTTCAAATAAAAAATAGATTAAAATTAAAGTAAAAATCAAAACTCTTCTTTCAGGTATTAAAGGGGCTATTGTTGTGAACGGCAAAATGGGAAACCGAACTCTTTTCAAAATTACACCGTAAAAGTTTTTGCGTGTGTGTTTGATGTGTGCTGTTTTCACCAATATTGAACTTAATTTTCAAAAAATATGTCATATTAAATTTCTCCTAAACTTTTTATTGGATTAAATAAATATATATATAAATTTATTTTAAGGCAACAATAATTTTCATTTACCTTAAATATATTCTACTTAATAATTTATCTATACCTTTAATTTTAATATCTGAAATGAATACTTTTGTCCCTTTCGATATTTTATAGTTTGCTTTAATTCTGATATTTAATTGAATTGTTTGATAATTATTTCCTTAAAAAAATTAGTACCTTTGGTGACGAAATTTATTCTCCGCAGCATATTGCATAGAACTATTCTTGTCTTATTATTTTTTTTTCTTGAAGATAAAATTATGGTCTGTGTGACGAACTAGAATGAAATTTAAAAAAAAAAAAATATTGTTTGTATCCAATACTAGAATCTTTATTCATTAATTTTGGCTTTTAAAATGTTTTTTCCCCCTAAGTTGCAATGTAGTTTTAACTAAAAGGAATTCTACTAAAAAAAGGGGGTGGGGGTTCTTAATTTATTGGTAATGAAAAAAAGTAATACAACATACATGTAATAATGTATCAAATAATACATACACACACGCACACACATATATATATTACAAGATATGTAATATATATAATAATATATCACAAAATGTGCAACATATATAATAATGTATCATTAAATCTATAATATACAATAAAATTGTTAATTTTCACTCCATATTTTCATTTCGTTCCTCATATTTTTGATTAATTTTACAGCAAATTAATTTATTACATAGATTTATATTGAAAAAAGCTTTTTGTTTTGTTAAATGTGAGCAAAATATTTGACGAGTTTCTTTTCTTTGTGCAGGACCAAATGGAAGCGACAAACAGCAGTGGGCCTGGAACTTCTTGCCGAAGCTGGAAACTTCGCTGCGGTCCAGAGAATGCTTCAGACATCGCCGTACTGGATTAGCCACTACACTTCAAATCTACCCTTTAATCCTATGGACTACTACCGGCAGTCCGTGGCTCTTCAAAAGCCCTTGCCGTACAGAGTACAGAGTACCTTGTACGCAGGAGCATCTGCAACCAGTATACCCATGCCACCAGTCAATTTCAATACCTCCGTAATTCCTCCTCTGCCCGGAAGCAGTGCCACCTCCCCCAATTCACCTATGTCAGCTTCCACTACATCATCCATACCTCCCTACTATAGTAGGGATCCACCACCTTGTTGAAGGAGCATCTAGGAACTTTAATCTAATTTATTCTATGTGATCTGACAGCTAGGCCACAGAGGGTGGCCTCTGTCCCAAGACTGATTAGGTCTAGTTGTTGTTCTGGCTACAACCTTGCGCAGGAGATAAATCTGTTTGTGACTATTTTCGGACAGGAAAAATATTCATTTTGTCATATTCCCTTTTGTATCTTTATTATTAAAAAATTCATTTTCATTGATTTAAGCACAAAATGACGTCCAGTAAAGCTTTTGATCAGGAATGTAACATCAAAGAGATGCGTCATTTTTTTTCCAGAGGCGACTTTGATGTAATTTCTAATCTGTTTGAATCAATCTCACGTGTAATATAAGTTAAAAGACACAAGAAAGTTCTCTTGTTCAATCTGAATACTCTATTCAATAGTGCCATACATTTCCCCCATCCCGAAAAATGTGGTTTCACGTTATAAATAACTATTGAACCAAAATTTCTTAACATCTCGGATTGTGATTGAAAATTGAAAATCTTTTATTCTCTGGTGTTTGATGTAATTTTTAAACCCCGTGTTACGTGTGATCTACATTAAAAACGTCACTTACATGAAAGCTAACTTGTTTTTCCAAAATACCATTCATTATATCACATTTATTATTATTTTTTCGTTTCTAGATTTTTCGTATCTTATAAATACGTTTAATTCCAAAACCTGTACTGATTCTGGATTGTGATTGGAAATTTAGAGTCAGATCGTGGACTCGATGCGATTTTAAAATATTAAAATATTTAATTCGTAGGAAAATTTAAGAAAGGAATATTTATAAATTTTTCAAGACAAATAAAACTACAATAATTACATTAAAATAGTTAAATAATTATGACAAATGTGATTTCATAAAAATTTGTTTTGAGAGATCGAAATAAAAAATAGCACAGTAAATTTATCTTACGAAATTTACATATCTTACTAATTTTTGGTGAAACAGTCACGAGATAGCATTTTTTTCAATTCTTTTTTATTTTAACATCATTTCTAAGAATGAAGGCCCCCCCCCCCCATCCTTTTTATATTGTTAATATCATTGCCTAACATTTTTCTTAATACTGGACGTCATTCTGTTGTATTATTTAATGAGAGAAATTTCTAATCTTCTTTTTATAAGATTACTCATTGCCTCGCTGAATTAGAACTGTTGTGTTTTTAAATATACTTTAAACAGAATTATGTAACTGAAATATAGTGAATTTTTAATGATATATGTTTAAGCTGAGAAAATCACACTGCATAATATAAAATCTTCTGGTTATTTTTTTAAATATTTCTGATAGAAAGTTTTTTTCTCTTTTGGTGGGTACAAGTGTGTGCTGAAGTGTTATACCCACCACCCCAACTCTTTAATAATTCTGTTCTTTAAGATTGTCCTGAAAAATTTGGAATAGATACATGTTGTAAATAACGAATGAAAGGATATTTATGTTGGTTATTCCATTTTTGTATGTAAGAGTGCTTGCAATTTAGAAAAATTATTATACGTTTCATTATTTTACACGAATGGAACACAATTTCTGTAAACGTTTTAGCTATAAGATATTGATATTACAATTTCTATAAAGTACAATGATTGGTATGTTATATGTTGTATTATGTAAAATATTATAAATCAAGAGAAATAATTTCATTTTACTTACTACTCTTATTGAATGTTATTATTAAAAATGAGTTTACGTGTTACATATTTGAGTATTTTTAAATTATATATATATAAATTATGTACAATTTGAAAGACTATTATTTATGCGTAACTTCAGTTCTAATTCAGCCACTTCTTTCGTGATTAAAAATGCTCATAGTTCGAAAAGTCATTTACAAACTACAAAATAACATTCCATTGTGTTTTTATGTTTAGAATAATGAGTATTTTGTCCTGTAAAGAGAAAAAAAAATGGTTTTGTATATTTCTTAGCCAGCCGATGCTTGGGTCAATGAACCAATAAGCAAAATAAATGCAAACATATTATCGAAAATGTAATAAACTAAATTCTCCTTCTCAAATTCGCGTAAAAGCGTCATTAATAGAAACTGAAACTCTAAGTAAGAAGAAGCTTTGTTTACAAAGTTTATCTTCGTAATTTTTTTTTTCCTTCTAAAAATTCACTATTCGCGTTTTGGTAATTCAATTTTCCCGTTATCTTTTATTACCGAGTTGTTTCACCAGCCGCTGACAGTTTAAGGCCTTTTGCTTTTAGAATAAATCCTTCCAAATCGTTTATTTTTGTTATAAAAATTGCCTAGCGTTTCCCTTGTAGACAAATTACTAATTATCGTTATTCAAGAGAGAGAGAGAATTTGTGTAAATTTATTTTGTCTGTTAAAAATATGGTGAATTTTTACCTTTTAAAATCATAATGAAGCTTCAATTTTCACTAAGTTACATTGCAGCTTAAATATATTTATATGTAATCCTAAAACGTTAATCAGTATAAGGTAAGGTGCTAGGGCTATTTATAATGCATTGATATGCAAATTAAAAATACATTCGCCCAAGGTGAAAAGTGAGCTGATTATGTTGCATTTACCTTCGCCATTGTTTCATTGATTCAGTAACACGTTGTCTCCTGTCTTGTAAAAATGTGTTGAACAAAAACAAAATCTTTTCACTGTATAAAGATGCCATATGAATATACCTTTGTAAAATACGAATCCCACCTCTTGATAATTGTATATTTTATTTATGATTTTTGACGAATGAATAGTATGAGGAGGTGAAATACCCCCGAAAAAGCGGCACAAGCAAGCAAGTTCCAAAATTTAAATATTATAAGCCTATTAAACCTGTTACTTTTTAAAATTTTAACCTAATCAAAGATTAATATGTTAACATATACATCACTTGTTTTTATTATTTAGCAAATAGATTTCTGAAAATTTTAATAATTTAAATACTTTTTCTTAAAAAAAGATAGGCAAGATTCATTTTTTTTTTTATTTCGCGTTCTTACGTTAAAATCATGAATGAAATTTGAAATAAGAAAATAAAATTTTGTTGCAAATGTAATGTTAGAAAACAAGCTTTGAATTCTTGCGTAAAAAAACAAAAACAAAAACAAATTTTTTTTAAAAGAATTATTTCTGTTATTTTAACTTTTTTAATTACTGTTACATATCGTTATTAAAAATATCTTGTTTTTATTATTTAGATTTTTATATAAAAAGCTGTGTATTAATTGCTGTTGCCATGCCAGCGTTAAAGAACGAAAGCAATTGTAACAGTTCTGTTAGCAATGAACTATGCTACAATGTACTAATTATAAGTCAAATTGTACATAGTATTGAATAAAAACGTGAAACTAAATAATAATTCTGAATTTTTCTTGTTGTTTATGTGTTATTCTTCCTTGTGAAAAATCAGTGTTCGATAATGACTATCTACACACATATGAAAGTTCTTAGCAGTACAAAATGGTCTAGAATTTTTTAATTTATGTTTAGTATTATGGGGAATATAAAAACCTATAGCATAACGCTTAAATGAAGCTTTTATTTTTATGCATATAATCAATCTTTTGTAGGATTGGATGGATGAGTAAAAAGATTAACCACACAAAAATTGAATTATAATATTTTAATGATAGAGTAGTAATATGTATTTTCCATGCAATATTTGAAAGAAGAAAGATATGTGCTTTTTTTTTGTTTCATATCACAAAACTCACCTTAAAACTTTTTCTTGCTGATAGTATTTACATTACTTTACTGCAAATATCATTGTTGTTCTTCCCAGAAACATTCTTTTTTTTTTTTTCTTCTTTCAAAAAATGTTTCAAACACGTTTTGCTTTTTGTTAGGTTTCTTACAACTATAAGAAGAAAATATCTTTGTAGCAGAGGAATTTTTTTAAACTTTTATTTTCAGTTAAGAAATAAACCAATTTATATACAAAATAAACAGATAAAACTCTCGCATGTGTTCATAAAATAATCTATTCTAATAAATGTATACGAATGGTCATAAGTTTCAAAAGTAGGAGGAAAAAAACTGAAAATGTTAGTAAGTTAAAAATAAAAACTTAAAATTTCGAAAGTTGAAAGAAAAAAAAAGCTTGTATAGTTTCGACTGCTGGAATACTAAATTATTTTCTTATACTAGATTAGAACACATATTTTGCTTAAATGAAAAAAGCCTAGTTAGTCTTACCTCCAAAACATTTCTAACAAATTTCAGATAAAAGTTTTTAAATCAATTTTATTTCAGACCAGAATCTTAACTTTTCAGAATACTGGTTTTTTTATACCATGAAATACTAAATCAATTAACAGATTCGAAAAAAGAAAAAAAAAAAAAAGATTTTTTCTTATAATACAAATCGGTATAAAAATTATTTTCTATAAAGTTAACTCTTGAACTTAAGAAAAAGTATCAAATAAATATTGCAATGTAGTTTTTTCATACATATGAAGAAAAAAATTTTTTTTTATTGAATAACTTTTACATTCTTTACACTTATAACTATATACTTTTTTTTTACAGAACTTTACTCTCAAGTCTTACTTGCAATATTTACACCTTATTCAATTAATAGCACTAATTTTTTTTTCCTTGACTTTTTTACACTAGTCGGTTTTCATTTTTTAAAATTTCCTTATCACGCATTTTAAATTTATTTTACATTTTTTCTAAAAAAATATTTCTAAACACATTTATATTATTTATATTAATCGTAATATGATATATGTTTATAATATTTTTAAAATTGCAAGAAGTTAAGGAAGTTTTTAATAATCATTTCCACCCTGACGATTATTGTCTCTTAATAGAATTTGGCTACCTGAAGTCACGTAACAACAAACACGTGTTTAAAATAAATTTTTATACGCCTCATACTAAATGAAAAAAAGGTTTAAAAATTGTCTGTAGTAAATATATATATATATATATATATATATATATTATTTGTTTTCATTTTGGTTGTGACTTTTCTGTGTTTTTTGCAATTAAAGCAATTTTTAAAAGCTTTACCTTACATTGCAAATTAAATTACTTTCTTAATTTCAATCAACTATTATATTACTAAAACTTGAAAAATAATTTTATTGCATATTCCGCACAATTCATTTTCACAAACACTTTTTTAATTATTATTCAAAAATATTGAGTAACAATAAATATGAATTCTGTGGTACCTACTTTTTGTTTTAAAAAAATATCTTAAATGATTACCGATTTTAAGTAATTGGAATGACTTAGAACTGAACTGAGATGATTAAAAGTAATTAGTACTTTAATTTGTTTTAGCAATAAAAAAAATTGTTTCACGTATTGTTTTTAAGATAACTGAGATATATACAAAACTGTTTCAAGGTACTAAAAATTTTTTTTCCCTTTAATATCTTGCTGTTACAAAATATTAAACGCCTTGCTGATTCCGTTTTTACGAAAATTTAATGAATAGAACCGTTCAAAAATTTAATTTTGAAATTTTAAACACCCACGTTATGCCATAGAGAAAAATATCTGCTTGCGAGGTTTTTCTCATATGTTTTGTTAGGATTCTGGTACACTTTCCTGAAAATCTACTTTATCCACGTTGATAAAATTTTTCGTTTTACAAAATGTTCTCTGACTTTCAATTATAAAATATTAATTATGTTCTCTGATTTTCAATTCAGAGAACATAATTTTTTTCTAGTAAACACTAACAAATTTTAAGTATGGCGCAATATTTTTGTGAAAATAATGGGAAATTTTAAGCTTAAAATTAAAAATTTTATTATAGTTCTTGAAATTATTATGCGTAGTGCATAGAATGTTAAGTTAATAAGTACTCCTGTGTCATTGGGCTATTCGTGATTTTCTCTTCACTAATCTCATGAACTTCATAGTAATTTGAGTTACTAAAATTACAATTTCTTCGCAACCCAATTGAAACGTGATTAGGTAAATTAGATGAGGATAAAAGTTTGAAGTGAGATAATGATATATAAAAAATGAAACAGATGGAAAGGAAAATTAAGTGAAGATAGAGGATCACTCCTTGATGACAGATATTTATAATTTGGATTGAGCTCTATAATTAGTTTTGGGGATTGAAACGCATTCTATTTGAAGTATTAAGACAAGAATCAGCTGTTTGTATGAGTGATTGAATCATACGTGTGGATTGGTAAGCTAAGAATTTATTAGTTGATCCCAATTAAGAATTGATAAGTTAACCACCTACCGGCCATTTTAATTTCGTGAACTTAATATTAATACTATGGAATTTCTACTACTGTTCACAAATCTTTATTGTTTTATCTATTTGAATGCGGTAAAGTGTATCCGAAAGAGCAAAAAATAATGAAGATTTTTTGTGGAATTACATTTTCTCTCCGATTTTCAAAAATATTTTAGAATATATCTTAAACATCGGAAAAAACACAAAAGAATAATTAAAATAAGAGAAAAATATTTTTAGAAATATGAAGAAAAATGTGCGTATAATTCTGCCTAAATCTTCAATATTTTTGGCCCTTTCGGTTGCACTTCATTGCACTTAAATAGATAGAATAGTTAAGATTTGAGAACGGTAGTAGAAATTCCATAGAATTAACACTACATTCACAAAATCAAACTGACCGGTAGACGGGAGCCTTAAGTGTGATTCGAAAGAAAGAGCGACTTCACCTATCCATCGGGGATTATTAAAAATGTTTGATTTGATTTGTTCTTTCATGCGCACAACTGGAATCATTAAATTGTTTATTATATTCGATTATGGTATGGTGCAAAAGCAGAGTAATAAAGGGCAGCCCTTAATAATTTGTAAATTTTTAAGGTTATGGGCAGTAGATTTTATACAATGTGTACCTGAAATTAAGTACACGACTTAAAATATAAACACAGCTAATGATTATGAATTTCTCCTACATAGTTACACTAAAGATTAAATGTGATTTTCTTCATATAAACAGATACAAAAGTATACAGATATTTAATCGTTAAAATATGACTTCCATTGCTTTGAATGTTAAACAAAGCGAGGATTGCTTAAACTTTTGGCATAAGATCGGTTCATTTTTCCTTATCAATAACTTTTAAGTTATCTTAAGATTTTTTTGTTTATCTTACATCTCTAAAACTTTTTTGAATGTTATAAAGTGTTTAATTTCTCACGAAATGTATTCTTCAATCTTAGTAATAACCAAGAAATAATTGCTTTACTTTATCAATTAAAAAATTTAAACTTGAAACGAGTACAGAATCCTATAGTACATAATGCATAAAATCATAGAGGAAAGCAATTAATTAATTTTCCTTATACAATAAATTTTCACTAAACAGAACTAATAATAACTGATTGATTGATAAATAGAAAGTTTTAAAAAAAAACTGTCGCGCCGAGCATTCTATCAAATGATTGATGTCTACGTATTAAATCAAAGGATTTTTAATTTCATGTATTGAAACATAAAATAAAAACACAGAAAATATAAGAATAAATTATACATTCCGGCTAATTTTGACATTTGATTAATTAACTTTAATTACCTTGTGTATTAAAACTCGTTGAACAGTATTGGCTGCATTTTTTTTTCTGTTCATCCATTCAGAAATATTTTTTTTAAAAAAATTAAATATAAAATACATGCTCAGTTCCTCTAATGTTTAAGTAATAATAGATCAAAATTTCATCCTTCTTTAGCAAATGCAATAATTATGAAGAACATTACAAAAAAAACTGATTTAGAAGCATTTTAAAAGCTTTGATATAAAACAAAATTTCCACTCAGTTCAACTTATTGTTTAATGTAATACAAGATCCTATTATCTTCGTTTTCTTAGTAATTAATACCTATAAAGAAACTATTCAAGTTGATAATTGTTAAAAATATAATTAAGAAACCTTTTAGAAACATTAGAAAAAAAGCTTTAATTTAAAACAAATTTTACACTCCTCTCTATATAGTTCAATTGACTTTTTAATACTCCTAAAACACCCAATGAAGATTTCTTTAAAATAAATGAAATGATTATTAAGGTGATTGAGAAATTTTATTCATAAAATACGGCTTCTGTGATTTTTCAAGCGACTTAGAGAAGGAAATCATTGTATCATTACATTTTAACATTGAAATAACGATGAGTATAACTTTTTATCGAATGATTTTTAAATTCTGTACGTTAACATAATGGTTACTCTTTTTCCTCTCTTTTATAAGGAATGTAGATTTCCTTTAGGTATAACATACTGATTAGATTTCTTTTTGAAGTCACGTTTATTTTAATCACAGTTTGTAGTAGGCGTAGAAAAAAAGTCATCTGCAACTGTAAAAATTTATGCTTAACCAAGAGCAATTCTTTTGTTTAAACCAGAAACAAAGATTTTTTCCTTTAAATATGCTTATTTTGAAATTTCCAAATTTACATTTAACTAATTATAACATAACAATACAATATAATTGATCTTATGATAGTAGAAAGGATACAGACAAATTATTTATTGTTTTAGAAATAAAACTGATTTTTTTTCTGGCCTGTGTTTAGTCGAATTATAATTCTACATCGTCGAATTTCCAAAATGTTAATTTAATATCTCCTAAGCAATTTAGATTTTTTGATTGAGTTAAGATGATTTGATTTTATCATCATCAGTTCTATATTTTCCTTTCTTAGTCATAATTAGAGTAAATAGAATACAAAGGCAAAAGTACAATTTTAATATATTGCATGAATTATTTACATATTTATATTGAATTTCAGCTTAAGAATAAGTTCTCCGTAAATGATTGAAATAAAAAATGTCGGAAGATTGCTCTGATATCGAGATTATCAAAATGAGAAAACAGAATTAAAGAACGGGACAGAGAAATAGATCCTTCTCCTTCAAACACGATTTGCATGCTTGGTTATTCTTTGAAATCAAGAGCTTCACATCGAAATGATTTCTTAATTTTTTGTGCCTATAATTTTTTTTAAATGCTTGAACAATACTTTTTTTTATAAACAAATGAGAAGATGCTTTTCATTGTTATTCTGTATGAATAATGAGATGTACATGTTCTGATGAGGTGTTCATGATGTTCTGTATAATAATTGAGATTTCTGTATGAATAATGTCTAAAGTCGATTTGCATAACAATTTTCCTTTTTCATTCATTGTTTTTTACGTCACACTTATAAACAACACGATGGCTATTGGAGACGAAATTTGTAAGTTTGACTCTCGGTCAAGTGATGAGGGTGACACCTGAGCTGGCACTTCATTCTCCTAACTTCAAAGCTACATCCAAAGTGAGGACATTGAGCCTCGACCTATTCAATGTGCATCAGCAAAGCTGTATAGAGAGTCTTCAGTAGTATCAAGATTCGAACCCACGACTCGGGAAAAAAAAAAAGAAAATAGAAAACGGAGACCGCGAGTTCGTGACTAACGCGGCTACTCTCCTTTTCCTTAAAAGGGAATGTTTATCATATTCAAGTGAAAGTTTAATAGTTTGCAAGTTAAAGGTTTTTCTTTAATATTTGTCGTGTTTTATACTGCCAAATGTCATTCAAAAGTAGAAATTATATCCTGAGTGATTTTTGGTTCTTCGGATTTTACTATTATCAAATGCAACTATATACTTGTACTCTGCCTGATAAAATGTACAATAGTGTACAGTTGAATCTGAGCCTTTATTAAAAATCTTTATTATGTGAAGGCTGGCTGATTGACATTTAAGATGTATTGAACAATAGTCAAATATGGCAATGCTGCACCAAACATTTAGTTAAAACGTATTCTACACAGAAAAAAAAAAGAAACAATTGGTTGACTAGAAGAAGGGGGTTGGTAAATACAGAAGGATAGCCGGGGTATCTTGGGGGTCAGGTCATTTGTATTTACCAAATACATTAACCTCACAGGAAAGAAAAGATTTCTAGGGTACCTTGGATGGATGATCTTCATCCTTATCTGAAGTATTCTCTTATGGAAAATTTGAACAGTATTAACTTCCCATTTAAAGGGTAAGGTGGTCGGAAAGACGGTTTATAGGCCAGGAGAGTGGGTCATTTAGTAAAATTGAATAGATTGGGGTGACTTTGGCAGCAGACCTGACGAAAAATGTTGTCACTAATTTGGCAACATAACTAGATGCTCCCGCACAAAATCGAGAAGTATCTAGAGCCAATTTTCAGAGTATATATATAAGGACCGTGCCTTTTAGTAACTGTTTACCTGCCTCTTGTGATATAGATTTTGGTATTTTCTAGAAAGTCTCAGAAGAAAATATGGAGATGCTCCGAAAAAACCCGCTAGCCGATTACTTGGACCTTTTCCGTATATTTGAAAGATTTCAACCACTTAACAATATACTTAGAGGAACAACAGATGGTGCGTTTGTTAACAACCTGAGAATCCAAAAGTAAAACAGGAGACAGAAATCTAAACATGGATTATAAAAATATATTGATCACTAAGCAAATCAACATGAACAGCTGTAATTTATAATAATACGCACATAAAAATCAATATGCAGAGAATAAATTTTATTCAGATGTCTCTATAATTCCTTGGCAACGATACCCCTTTGTTTGTGAGTAAACTTTCAATATATGCTTCCAAAAGTGTAAATTTGAGCAGAAAGTTGAATTAATAAAATTAATGAATATCGAAAATTTTACCTTTTTGGCATGCATCGAATGAATTTCTTTTCTCCCACAAAATATTTCGGTTCCCTCAGTTTCGAGTTAAACCCTTTTCGCTGTACTTTATTACTCCAGCAAAATTATTAATTTCTTGCTGTATTCTAAATTTTTATGACATGCATTCATCAAAAATATTCTCTTTACAAGATGTATCGTAACTATTTTTCGTGTTGTAAGAAAATTTTATAACTAAAACACATTTTATAAACAAATATCAAAATAAAATTTTGTAAAATTATGATAAAAATACTTCATATTTTTGTCAACCGTTTCTTTCTCTCTGTAAATCAAAAGTCACCAATCTTAGAGCAAATGTAGTCCTGAAGTTTAGATGAAATTTAAGAGCCATAAAAATATCTCTGAAATCCTACTTCATAAATCCGTCAAAGTAAAAAAAAAAGAATATTTTTCTATTGTCTGCTTCCATTATCTTGAAAAACATCATTGTGGTAAAATTTAAAATGTTCTAAAGCTCATTGAAGGTTTTGTAACCGCTTAGGTAAAAAAAAAATACAAGATAAAATTTATGTATAGCACTCTTAATTCAGTAAATTAAAATATTTAATAATTGTTGCTTCTATATATTTTTTTAGTTATCAGTTATTGTACTCATTAAAACGCTCATAATAATTACTAGGCTCTGTTAAAAGCAATGATTTAAATCTATTTTGTACGGCAAAATGATTGTGTTTATGAAATTTTAAGAGCAAAAACTTTTGAGCTATTCATAAGTTTTGTAATTATGGATTTTGCTTTCGGGATTCAAGGTTTGTTTTACTGGAACAGAAACTTCATGTTCAAAAATTTTGCTTCAATTAAGTTCATAAATTTACTAAGTTATACATATTTGTTATGATAATGTTTATTTAAACAATTATAAGAGTAACTTTCTAGGCAATATTTATTTGAAGAAACAACTTTCAATTTTAAAATTAATGGTTTAGAAAGCTTTAAATAACATCAGAACTGATTTTTGTTTGTTTGTTTTATGAATAACCCTGATAATTTCAATTTCGCCATTATTCGTCTTTTCTCGCATATCCCTTTCCGCATTCAGTTTTGGTGCGTACGAACATTGAGGGAATCTCATTTATGATGAAAAATTTCGGCTTAAAACTTGGTTGATTATATTTCCGAATATCAGCGCCCTCTGTGATTGACGATATTAACGTCAATAAAAAACGTAATCCCACATAAAATTAAAGAGAAGAAGTGTATATCGAATAAAAACAGAGATGATAGTAAAACGCATTATGTAAATAAATTCTTAAGTAAAACAGGAAGTTTAACTAAAATAAAAATAAAATTTTCCACAATCCAGTCTTCAGTTGCATATTTCAAGAATAAAATCAAAAAACAAGCAGATGAAAAAGAAGTAAAATAAAAAGGAGAAAATGAAATAAACTTCCCCTTGACAATCTGAAATAAAGTTCTGACGGCTACGGGCAATAAATCTAATACATCTGCAATAGCGGACATTTATAAAAGAGAAAATGGTAAAAAAGTTCAAGTTTTTGCAGCGCTGCATCGTTATTCTATTTTGTATATCATTGTATGCATATTATGCATTGTGTGGAATACATTTCGCAAATATAGAATGCAGCTTTGATTCTCGTGTTTGATATGACATTATTCCTCTGCAAGTCGGAGTGAAATTAGTCGTTATTATTACTGTTATTGGTCTGTAAGATGGAGATTGGTTGAACACGGTAGTTAAATAGTCACGACTATCAAATTTTGTAGTCATTTTAAGAGTGTGAAATTTCATTTACGCGCTGCCTTCTCGTCTTGACTGACACTGCAATTGCTGGCGACTTTTTTTTAAAGGATAAATTGCTTTTGGAAGGAAAATTTATGTCGGAAACTCTAACTTTCGGGAGGCTTGTTTGAATGGCCACTGTGGTATACCAGAAACGATTTTTGACATTTTTATTTATTATTATTTTTTTAAAGAAAATATAAATCGTAAATTTTATACAGAATTGTGCTGTGTGTGTGTAACCACCTAGATATTTGATTCCAACAAAAGAAAAATTCGAGTTGGGAACTAAAACGGGACAACATTTTCTCAGGTGTTTAATTTTTTGGAAATCCAGATATGTCAAGACATGTTTTTTTATTGTAACGCACAAACTATACTTGACTATTTATTTATTGCCGTGATAAATTAAATATGCTAAAATTTTTGCTTACTCCGTCGTATATGTTGCCCATTTTCCTTTTATGTTGTTTCTTTGTTGTTAAGCCACTTAAATGGTCGTAAACTTTTAGTAGCACGAGAATAAAAAAATCTCTTTAATTCGACTTTTTTTTAGATTCCTGTTAATATATAAATTAAAATAACATATTTATCGACAAGTTTAGAAACTTAATTTTTGCAGCCACATTTTATCATTACCGTTGTTTCTAATACATTTAAATTCATTAAAAAAATTTCTTGTTTCAAACACTAAATTTCTTAATACTAAGCTTATAATATTTTAGCAAAATATCACAAAAAAGTTTTATAATTTAATTTTCTTATCTGAAAAGCGTGCACCATGTTGAGAATTAGTAACAGTTTTCAATATTGTTTTAAAATTGCCTGTATTTATCACTGATACACCGATGAAATTCAACAAAAACAATAATAACAATAACAACAAAAATATACACACATTAATATACTGACGGATAATTTTTTTTCCCTGAAAAATAGTTTAATTATCAGCTAATGATCAGAAGAAAAATAATCGATATATAGAAAACCTCAGTAGCAATTTATATACCTGTTACACCATATAAATCTTCGTAAAGAAATTCTTCATTCAATTCTTCGTAGAGAAAATTAAAACAAAAATACACCGTCCAAAAATATATGGACAAAAACACAGTTTTATACATTATAGTTCAAATTTTGAAACCATTGTTTTTAATTATTTTGAATACCCGATAAGGAATACTTTTAATTAAGATTTGCAACAAATCGGGTTTTAAATTGAACCAACACTGGTCTATTTGCTGCTTTAACTCCAACATGGTGGAAAACTAATGTCCGTGGACATACAAATCTGCTGCTAATGTCCCTTAAAGATTTTCTATCTATTTAAGATCCGAGGTAATAGTTGGTCCATATTAGTAATTTGAATCTGTATAAACCAAGTTTTTCTTTATAAACCAATTTAGTTAATGTAGAGGTGGGGAACGAAGCATTGTTCTGTTGGAATATTCAATTATCACTTTCTATAGATTTCCCAAATAAAGGCAAGAGAACATGAAGCCCATCGTATTAACCATTTGAACATTAATGGCCTTGTAGGGACGATATCAGTAGTGCCGTTGAAACAAAATGCACACCATATTATGACAGAACCCCGTCCTTGTTGACGGCTAAAGAAAGAGCGACATTCGCATCGTGCCAATAACAGACCCAATGAACCATCCACAATAGTCGAGTCCTTCTGTGATGTGCTTCGAGAATTGGTATTCGCGTATACTTTAATAAACATGAAATTTGCTTGCTGGTAAACGACGATGAACTATAGATTTCGATACTAGGATGGTTCAGTCATTGGGTTTTTGACGGAGAGCTATTTTTGGTTTGAAAGCAACTCGCCAAAGTTGTCAATCTTGCTGTCGAGATGTCTTTTTGATCACCTTGTACGTTTCCTTACCGTAGATGTACTTCGATGCAAGAAGATATTATATGTTCTAGATCTGCTACATTGTACGCGCTTGGAAATATATCGAAGACAGAGAATTTCAGAAGAACACAGCCTTTTTCTCCACTTTGTTCTTTAAAATGTTGGTTCTTAATAGTTTTGGTATGGTTTGGTTTTATTAACGTCAAGCTAGAAGCAACACCAGGGTTATTGACGATGAACCTCGTAACTTTGAATCTCGGTCAGGTGACTAGGACGGCACCTGAGCCCCGACTGATTTAACGTGTATCATCCCCAGCTACACGGTGATCTTAAATGGCATCAAGGCTCGATTCCGGAACTTGACGAAAACCGCCGACCTCGAGTTCGCCACCATGACCACTAGGCCACCATGGCCACGTTCATTCTAAATAAAAACCTTTGTTGCTAAAAAATTATTTTTGTTTCGTGTGTGGAGAGGAGGCTTATGTAAGCTTAAGCCATATTTATTTGATCAGTGCTAGGTTTAGATCACGGCTGATTTGACACACACGAAGTTTCAATGATTCGGGTTTATCCAAACATATAATATTGCTACATTGGAGATTTCTCTTTTTCAAAAGGAATTTTAACGATTAATTTCCTCTTTCTAGAGAAAATTATATACACTATTTGAGCAAAACTACAGGGTTTTTCAAAGTAAATCATCCGATTTCAAAATTCTATATTTTCAAAAATAAACAACACAAATAATCAGCAATGCATTAACGCAAAGGAAAATTATGGAAGCTTTATATTGTGAAAAATAGATGACCCTGATGTGTTCTTCGTGAAGCTATTTCCCGAAAGCTGTTTTAGATGCTTCCACGGAGCTACCTCGCAGTTAAATCGGCCACAGAGGACCAGAAGACTTGATGTTTGATAATTGTTCACCTATGTCACCTGATGTGATCCCATCCTTTAAGGGATAAGATAAAGATAAAGCGCACTTCCCACCATTGCCTACAGATTTATGTGAACTTAACGGATTTCTGCCGTTGTATAATTAATTATAATTGACACTTTACAACATGTTTGGCAGGAATCTGCAAATCGCTTTGACATAATGTGCAAAACTAAAAGAAGTTACATCGAACACTTGTAAACTTCCATATGTTTCTTTTGCATTCATGTGTTACTAATCTTTGTGTGTCTTTTATTTATAAAAATATGGAATTTCAAAATCGGATGATTCATTTTGAATAACCCTGTATAACTGCGTCAATTAAACAGTACACCTTCTTCTCGACATACAACCACAAAATAAGTAAATAAAAAAAGTGATAAATATATAACGACTTCAAGGTACCGTGTGTTCGTTATTGTTGAGATATATGATGGGAAGAAAAGGAGGGGGGGGGGCAAAAAGAGAAACAAACCATCTTCAATTCTAAAACAGCAGATACTATAAAAATTCATTTATTTATTTCATTATTATTTATTTATTTAAAAATTCATTAAATTATCGCACTATTTTTACATTGTAACGGGTTGTTGCGTATTTCCCTCTTCCATCAACCTTTAGGGCTACTTAAAGGCATCATTTGAATTGAGAAATTCACCTTGTGAATAAAACGTGACTAATATAAACCAGCGTTGCTGTGTGTACTTGAGGTGCAATGAAGAGGAAATTTATCACGCAGAGTGGACTTGTTTGAGTACTGAGAGGAGATAGAAAGTTATCGAGATTGTAATGTACGGAACATTAGTACAAGGAAATTTAATGACCTTCGAAATTCGGATATTTTTCTCGGCTCCAGTAAATAAATATTGCTCCTGATTTGGATCTAGTTTTATTATTACTCAGATAAATAGAAATTTTAATTACAATTTTTAATTTCGTTTTATTTGGTTTGGTTCCACACTCATAGCAATAGTTAATTTATTGGATCATTATAAGAATTAAATGAAATCCAGTTAATTATTCCTGATTAACTATTTTATTGATTTATTAACCATGGAATTTCGATGGATGAGAAAGCTTATCTCCGAAGAGGGGGAATATCACAACAGAAACCGTTTTCATATGTATGTGCGGAGTTTAACTCAGAAATGATTCCTCCTTGGCTATAACTCTTTGGCTTTTCTAGATTTTTTGTTGTACCATAAAGCTATATGCTTCTTTTTTGTAACGATCGGTAGAAAATTCCGGTGGTTATTATCGACATAAGACTTGAATGGTAACTTTAACCTCGTTCTTTAAGATTCTGTTTCATCTTTAAGAGTAGCAAGGTGTAAGGTTGGGTGCACTGACATTTCGCTGCTTCAACCTTATCTCCGTGTGGGTTGACCGCTTTTCAGTTCTTAGCATACCAAATACACCAGGGAACAAGGAAAGCAATGAGTGATAGTGAAGTTTGATGATGCAAAAACCAGGTGTGGCTATGCTGCATAAAATAGATTGTAATTGTGATTTTGCCATTTGAAAAATAGGAGGAAAAGATAAAATTGGTTGACAAGAAGGTGGATTGAAAGTAAAAAGGGTCGTTAGGGTCTCCCGAAAGGACGTTACTCATGTTTACTAAAGAAAGTAGTACTCCAGGGAAAGAAAAAGATCACTATGACGCCTCAAGGTCATGATTTTCGTACCTACCTAAAGAAGATAAACCCCTGAGGGCGTTGCATAATGTAGGTAGAGGATACAGTTAGTTTTCAGGTACAACAAGAATTGAGAAAATTATAAATAGAAAAGTTCTGACCTAGGAGACATTACTTTTCAAACGAGCCTGGTATGGACTTATGTGTAGCTTTAATTATACACCATTTTTGCGTTATGTAATTTCAGGGTGCATTTTTGTTTACTGTTTAACTTCTATTGATTGTGACTTGAACAATAGAGTACAGAATTATGTGTTTCTCTCAATACATATGAGAACAAAAAACATATAGCTTTAATTTTATGCGTTTTTATGTACAATTTTCATAATGTTTTCTTAATTAAAATATAGTTTAAAAATATATACAGACTTACAACAAGTTCAACTTACGAACGCAACAAATCATGCAACTTCAGAGTGATTTTTTTTTTTTTTTATAAATTTTTGTTTACACGTACGAGGTAAAGACTTACTTGTTTTTGAGAAATCTAGATAAGAGAGAAACCGAGATTTCTGAATAAATTTTATTTAACATGTTAATTGATCTTTATGAACATAATGTTATAAATTACAGCTATTAATGTTTATTTGTTCGGTTTCCAAAAGCCATTCCTTGGTAGTGACGTGATTGTTTATCGTCATTTTTTCATATCGTCATATCGTCGTCTGAGAAGCAGGGGGCCGCGGTAGCCTAGTGGTCAAGGTCGTGGACTAGCGGCCGGCGGTTTTCGTTCAGTCACGGGTTCGATCCTTGGCCGCCAAAGACCCGCCGTGTAGCCGGGGCTGATGCCCGTTAAATCTGTCTTGGCCCAAAGTCCTCCCGTTGGTGTGGTGTGGATGTTAGGAGGGGGGGTGCCAGCTCAGATGTCGTCCTCGTCACTTGACCGAGATTCAAAATTACGAGGTCCATCGCCAATAGCCCTCGTGTTGCTTCTAGTGTGACGTTAATAAAAAAACTAAACTAAAACTAATCTCATAAGCAACACGAAGGTTTCTGGCCAATGACCTCGTAATTTTGAATCCCAGTCAAGTGACGATAATGACATCTGCGCTGGAACCTCTCTCTCTAAATTTCCACACCACGCAAATGACAGGACTTGGGATCTCAAACAGATTTAACGTGCATTAGCACTGCTACACGGCAGGTCTTTAATAGCATCAGGATTCGAACCTGAGACTCGACGAAAACAATGCCAGCCGCGAATACGCAACCATGGTTATGATCATAGCCACACATTGAACACCCACACTATAGTAAGATTTTAAATATTAATCCGGAGTATCGTGAAGTTTAATTATCACGAAAAAACTGAGATAGGAATTCAATTTTTTCAGCATAGTCACCATCCAAAGTTGACCATTTCTTCCACGTTTCTTGAACCTTTTGAATTTTGACATTGTAGAACTTGGCAGATTGAACTCTATCTGCTGATTACTTCAATCTACGGCTTTCTGAAGCCAAATAAATCTACACAAATAGCTGTAATTCACAACATTATGCACATAAGGATCAATGAATATGCAGAATAAATTTTATCCATATATTTCGGTTATTGTTTAACAATTACAAAAACTTTTCGATACTTTTACATATGATCTCTCAATAAGGTCTATAGTAACTCAGTTGTCATAGTTGCGAATTAGCGGACTGTCGCATTTCCGCCAAGTCATTATCATGAACTCAGGAGTGGCGTTGTTCTCTTAAAGTCCTGGGTTCAAGCCCTGATGACACAAAATACCTGCCATATAGCGGGACTGATGCATGTTAAATCTGCTCGATGTCCCAAGTCCGTCCAAGACGTGGTGTGGAAGTTTGGAGAGGGAGGCTCCAGCTTGTGGGTTCTCCTCATCACTTGATCAAGGTTAAAAACTACGTCATCCATCAGCAACAGCTCTCGTGCTGCCTCTGTACGTCATTAATGAAGTCAATCAATTAATCAATCTCACTTGTCGGAGCAATTAGTAAGAAAACGGGTCCCAAATTTCAATTATCCGAAACTGGTTAAAAGAACACCAACTGAATTCTTTACTAATATCTGACAACCGAGGGGTCTATCGAGATCGAGAATCACCGTAATGTATAAAAAGAGAGAAGGGGAAAGAGAGAATAAAGTAAAAATAAAACTTGAAACTCTCCACTAAATCTCTTCTCAGTGCTACAGCCTCTCGATGTCTTTAACAAAAGGTAATTTAGGTAACAAAATAATCTCCCGGTGAACTTCAGACGACAGGCAGGCTGAGGGGGTGGAGTTCTTAAAGCAAATAGAGTTTTCGAACACTTCTTCTCCTTTCTCTCTTTTTTTTTCGTTCTATTTTATTCTCTTTTATTTTCTTTTTATTGCGTCGCTCTTTTAAAACCTAACCGCCGGTCGTTAGAAGACTGG
>BMAW01129511.1:237494-252841 GCA_019974015.1 Nephila pilipes | reverse complement strand
AACCGAGGAAATGGATACAATTTATTTTGCCTATTAATTGACCCTCAAGTACATAACATTTTAAAATGCGGCCAATCATGTTGATTTCAGAAAGCCGTTGATTGAAATACCCCGCAGTTTGGAGAAAACAGAATTCAATCTACTGAGTTCTATAATTACGGTCTTGGAAAGATCAAGAAACGCCGGGAGAAATGTATAACTCCGACGGGAGGCCATATAGAGAAGTTACAAGAACAATAAATAAAAATTAAGCGTGTAGTATTTTTAGTAATAATAAAAGCTTTACGATAGTGCTGATTACTTCAGTCTACGGCTTCCTGATACCAAGCAAATCATCATGAATATAAGTCATTTACAACATTATATACATAAGAATAAATTAATATGCACAACAAATGTTGTCCAGATAACTATCTCGATTGTTTCATAGTAAAAGTTAGACCTTAATTATACCTTCTCGTATTCGAAAGTAAGCAGTCGAGAATTGCTACTGCAGCGTGCTCATCAAAAAATAATAAAACAAGAAACGGGCTTTATTTGATGTTTTCCACTTTTGTAAAGACTCTACCGGACTCGGATACAAACCTTTCAAGGCCACCCTTCGCCTTCCGACTCACTTAGCGTGAAAGGTCACGTTGAAAAGGAAGACCGTGTTTATTAAACGGTGTCCGTAATGGACGTTTTGAGCCTCACGGGCGATTAATTACAAACAATACTCATCTTGAGTAATTCTCTTACAGATTAACTCCCCTGTCATTGTCGTTTTCCACTTTCCTTGAGGTCTGTAAGAAAGGTATTTGTGCTTTCTTTTAAGGACCATTGTTGGAGAGAGTAAATAATAACATTTAAAAAAAAAAGAATGAAAGAACTGCTTTGTTAACGAAGGTTGGGTTCATAAAAGAAGATATTCTTTTTAAATTGTTATTTAAATGTAATTATTTTTGGTCTTTATTGCTGCGGAGGTAATGTGCGATAGTAATAGTCTGTTGGCGGAAGGTTAAATTATGGAATTAAAGAGGAAGTGAAAAGAGATAAGAGAATCACATAAGAATAACAAAACTTGACAAAAACAAGGGTTTAATTATGTGCTGATTAGTTTCCATGAAATTTATTTAACATTGTAAAAGGGAATGTAACATATTGTAATAAAGTTATTATTATTATTATAATAATAATAATAATAATAATAATAAATATATATATATATATATATATATATATAGGGCTTTTGACTAATAAAAAATAGCTTCGTGGTTTTTTTTTTAATTAACGATGAACATAAAGAGTCTTCCAAAATCCAAAATAAGAAAAGAAAGACAGAAATTATAAAATTACTGTTTAATTAATTAATAACTGTAGGAATGTTTTACCACCTAAATCATGCACATGGTAAGCTAACCACATATTTTTACTAAATGAAAGAATTAAAGTCTGCCCTGCCTAAGAAGACCTGCAGGGGGTGTTCATATCCTGTTACAAATGCATGCCTATGATTTAGACTTAAGAGGGGAGAAAAAGGTAAGTATTGGTTGACAAAATGCAGATTCGAAAATCGGGAAAGATCTCTAGGGCATCTGGGGGGGGGAACGTCGCATGTGTTTTTTGGAAGTGAGAACCCGTGTGATGATCAGGTGTGACAAAATAGTCCCACTGTAGTTCATGCATGTCGTAAGATGCGATTAAAATGAGTATCCAGCGACTGGGGGTATAGCCGGACACCCTGCCGCTGGGGATAATATCAGGGAATCTCAGGAACTTGCCTCCTCTATGGCATCATGATCCCGAGGCACCCTAGTGTTCTTTTTCCTTTCTATAGAGTTTACTGTCTTTGGTAAACTTGGGTGACGCATCCCCGGAATAACCTAGCGATTCTTCTCTATTTTCGACCCTCCTTCTTGTCAAACAATTTTTATCTTTTATCAAATTTTTTTCTCACTTCTAGACCACAATTACATCTTGTTTGTCACAGCATGGCTATATCTGGCTCATGCGCCCATAAACTTCACTCACTCTCTATTTTTGACCGTCCTCGTTGACAAATGTTTTTTTACTTCAGTATTTTAATGACTAGATCACAGATGTACCTTTTTTGGTGCAGTGTGGCTCTATCTGGCTCTAGCGTCAATAAACTTCACTATCACATCACATTAATGGAAGTACAATGATCATTCAATAAGTTCTTAGAAACTCCAGGAGGTGGAGCTCGTAGCGATGAAAATGAATTGTTTTAATGTCACACACACACAAAACATGACTCACATCATGACTCACTGGACATATGTCCGTCTCTTAAGTCTCAGGTACTCGTATTCGTGATCATGATGTTGGAGATGTCTTATCCACCAAGTCCAAAATATAGGGAGAGCAGTTATTTCAATACACATTTATTTAAGGACTCCACGTGCCAATCACACACAATCGAATATTTATACAATTTACAAAACTATACAAGCTTCCAAACAGTCCATATTTTAATTCAACCCGCTTATGCGGTCAGGAGCAATTATATCCAATACAAGAAAAAACCCGCCTTAAGCGGTCAAGATCCAATAGCATTCTTCAAAATATTACCCATGAACCCATGCGCTCTCACTCACACGAGACAAGGCGCCTCCTGGCGGGATCCGAGTAATTTATTTCCAGCACATGACGCCTTTCGCGCCTCAAAAATTCTTCGTCATAAATTTTCCGGCCGATGAGACGATCCTTGTCTTTTCTTTTGAAAAGATTCACCGGAAACAACATGATATTTTGGTTTTTGCTTGATTTCCGATGCATAATGATGAATCCAAGTCTCACCGATGGTGACAACTCGACGCAAAACGACACTGACAACACGATGCGGTAGCAATCAAATTTTGATCTGGTAGCAAATGACTTCCAAATCGAAACTAACTTATGAATTAATGTCAAATTCGTTTCGGCTCTATTTAACAGATGGCAGTACTCAATGGTAACATCAATTTTCCTTAATTCTGCCATCTGTCTTAAAATACAAGTACTATTTGAACAACCCTCCCCACCACCACTGCACGAGCTAAAGCTGTATGTGAGTGAGCAAGCCCCATGAGAGAGAGGAGTGTGAGTGAGCAAGCCCCATGAGAGAGAGGAGTGTGAGTGAGTGAATGTTGATTGATGTTTAATGGCACAAGAACCAGATAAGGCTATGGGGTGCTAAATAAGGTACAACCATGATCAAGACATTTGAAAATATAGACAAAAAGATAAAAATTTGTCGACACAAAAAGAAAGGTTGAATATACAAAAGGATCGCTAGGGTATCCTGGGGGTACGTTACCATGTTTCATTATAGACAGTAAAACCCATGGGGAAAAAAGATCTCTAGGATGCTCCGATTTCATGATTCTCCTTGGGGGGTAGTGCCCATTAAATAAGTAAGCCCTTGAGGGAATGAGAGATAGGAGAGATCACTCTGTATGACGTAAATCTTCTTACCTTCTATTACTTATAGAAGGTAAGGAGGTACAACAGCTTTATTTAGACAAGTCATTGATGCAGCAAATATGTTTGTGCGTTTTTTATATTTCCGGTTATCTTAATAGTAATTTTATAGTACAGTAAGACTTTGTTTAGGGCTTCTCCAAGAAAACCGATTCGATAGAACGAGGTCATTAGGTTTTGCTAAATTTCACTTTGCGTTTTCTTGCTTTCTAATGAGCCTATTATATGTTTCATTATAAATTAATCTATTACGGCAATCCCTACCGTAAAGATCAAATATTGGAGGTAAACGAAGTGTGTTTTGAGAAAGTGTATATTATATATATAATTTGCTTAATATACAGCATTTATAAGTATTATAAGTATGTGGTGCACAAGCATAAAATACCAAACATACGTATTAGAATGTGTTTAATTTGTAAATTAAGTTAGGCGGAAGCAATGGTAGCTTTATTCGTATTGGCCAATCGTAAAAGTTAAATTAATTTAACAAAAAGTTTCTTATATTCAGGTAAAAAGTGTCAGGGCCTTCATTACAAAAATGAACGTTATAATTCTGTGTATATAATTTATGTAACATATATTACGCAAACTACCGTATTAACCCGTACATAACGCGATATTTTTTGACTAATCATTTCCCATTACAATATTGACTCCAGCTAAATTCGAGATAATGGAATATAACAACTCTTCTTATTAATTTGTAATAAATAATAAGCAATGAATAAATAATAAATAATAACCTGTGTTATTAATTTTCTTAAGTAAATGCTTACGAGATTAAATTATATTCTCTTCGAATTCTTTTGCATAAAAGGAATAGCTCACATTAAAATCATCATTTTTTTTTTCGAACTATCTTTATAAAACATTTTGGTATGTTGCATTCGGGGTCTAATACGGTAATTTAAAAATAACTTAAAATGAAATTTAGGTATTTCAGGTCGCATTTTCCCTATTACCTATTGACCGAAACTTGAAATGACCTCACAGAACACTGTTTCATGTTCACTTTGTCGTCTAGAATCTATCCCAAGCGCTAAACGAGGTCTTACTGTATTCTGCATAATTCAATTGTGTCGCATTGTTATGTGTTCAATTTTCTCTCGTTGTAGTTGATTTAGAAACTTCCAAAAATAATTGTTCATACCAGCAATCAATGGTTATAATGATTGTTCATTAACTTCGCACTGAGAAGCAACACGAGAGTTATTGATGACGGATCTTGTCATTTTGAACTTAGATCGAGTGATGAGGAAGACATTTGAGTTGGCACATCCCTCTATAAACTTCTCCACCACACCAAGGGGATGACTTGAGACTTTAGACCAGGGCTTCTTAAACTATGGGTCGCGACCCCAAATGGGGTCGCGTAGCAAAATTCTGCGGTCGCGAGAGATTTTAATGTCAAATATTTATGTATGCCATTTTATAACATCACTTGAGTTGGCGGAATACAGTGGACTTGCAGCGTCTAGACACGCGCATTTGTTGAAGGTTTTGAGCTATCTCCACCGACAGCAGTAAACGGTTGATGATCGCTATTATTATACTGTGGCTATACATTGTTAGTGCGTTTGTCGGTTGTCGGTATCATACATGTTGATTAAACCGCGCCGCTGACTTCCCACTCTGACCGCCACCTCTAAATATCACACACAATCAAAGGGAGGAATGCGCGCGCGTACACACGTGCAACCTGCAGCTAAACAATGATTCATGTATGGGGTCGTCAAGGTTTGTATGGGGTCGTCAAAAAACTCGCAATCATAAATGGGGTCGTAAATGACAAAAGTTTAAGAAGCTCTGCTTTAGACCGTTCATCAGCCAAGATACCCGGCAGCGTTTTAGTGGCATCAGGGCTCGAATCCACGATTCGACGGCCGTGAGTCCGCGAGGGTACCGTGGCCACTACTAGCAACAAAGTAATACAAGTTGCAAGAAAATTTGTTTAAAATAATAACCTTCTCTTCAGAAAGCAGCATTTAATTGGAACAGAAAAAAAAATTAGCTGTAAATCCCCCAGCCCTTATCTCGCCCATCTCCGCAGATCGAGACAATCATGCCAATTACCACACTTCAGTCATTTTTCAATGCATCTTTTTTTCCCGCTCCTTTTATATGCATGTGTGTGTATTATTAGCATCTTGAATCGCGGCTCTAAAAATTAATCTTTGGCGGCCGGCTCAGGAAGTGCGCTTTGCTGAGCATTTGCCAACTGGCGACCTTCATGGCTCCCTTTTTTCTGTCGTCACGCCAAGCTGACCATTCAACAATGAAAACAGGTAACAAAGCACTTAATAGCGCGTCTGCCCGCCCAGCATTTTACTAATTAACATCTAATGGCTTCCTCCGTTTTGTGGTCTCGATTATGGTTTTTGCTTTCCCTCCGATTAATCGAGAAGAGTTCGTCCTTTGGGGAAAGTTAATGGCCTCGCTTATCCTGTGTTCTTTCCCTTTTTCACCCTGGTTATGGCTACTTGGTTACTTATTGCATGTAATGAAATACTTTGTAAATAAGTGGTAATTATGTTATTGTTACTTGATAGCCACTTTGTTACTGATTGGGGAGTCATATGCATGTTTGTTATTGTAGCGTCCTATAATGAAATGCATAGTGATTAAGTTGTTACATGGCGTCTATACTAGGTCATCAATATCTGAATCATATATGCTGGTATAAGCTGAGGGTAGATTCCATGACTACCAGTAAGTGTAAAACCGAAAAGTATGAGGAGGTGTATTATTGATTATTAATAAGGTGATCAATCGTCCTCATTTTTGATATTTTAAAACTAATGTTAATTTTTCTATTCAGAGATGCCGCGCCAAACCGATACGCAAATATTGAATACAAAAAACTTCATATTCAAGATATTCAAAAGTTAGATGGTTCGCTTTAACACCTGCTATAGAGCGTGTTTTATAATTATTTGAGCTTCTCATTCACATTTTTTAAATTTAGAAACATGTCCAAAAATTCTGGAATCGTTTTACAATTATGAATTATCGAAGCTATTAATGTATTTTGTACATGGTTTGGTTTTTTTAACGTCGCACTAGAAGCAACACGATGGCTATTGGCGACGGACCTCGTAATTTTGAACTTCGGTCAAGTGACGAGGACGACATCTGAGCTGTCCCCCTCTCCTAACTTCTACACCACGCCAGTGGAAGCACTTTGGGCCCCGACAGATTTAACGGGCATCAACCCCGGCTACACGGTGGGTCTTTAGTGGCGAAGGATCGAACCTGCGACTGCACGAAAACCGGGGCCCCCGATTCGAAACCATGATCACTAGGCTACCACGGCCACAATATATTGTTAGAAAAGGATATATTGACAAAAAATATTAATTCAATGGGAAAATATTCGTTTAAATAAATAATTAAAAGGGATGTAAGCAAAATTAGTGTATTTTTGTTTGAATTATTAAAATGTTTGATTTATTTACGCTGTATTTCTTCTTAAATTTTTTCGTCCTCCTTTTCATTGTAAAAAAATTGGTCACTCCTTATTATTAATAATAAATAACTTATATATCTGAATAATTTGATCCTTATGTACATAATGCTGCAAATTACTATTCATGTTGATTTGTTTGGTTTCAGGAAGTTGTGGATTGAAGTATAACTCGCAGTATCGTTAAGTTTAAATTATTACTAAAATAATTGAGATTTAATTTGTACTTATTATTAAATACTTCTATTCCTAGTCACCATCCAGAGTTAATATATTTCTTCCAGCGTATCCTGATCTTTCAAAGGCCGTTATTGTAGAACTCTCTTCAAATTGAACTAATCTTATTCATACTTCTGGTTACTTCAATCTACGGCTTCCTGAAATCAAACCAATTAACATGAATAACTGCAATTTATAACATTATATACACAATGATTGATTAATTTGTAGAATCGATTTTATCCAGATACATCTATATTATTTTTAGTAATAATTAAACCTTTACTATAACCCTACTTAAATAGGTTATTTAAGACAAAAACTGTCACGATGGCCTAGTGATCATGGTCGCGAAAGAGTAATAGTTGAGGTTATTGGCGCAAGAGAGTCTAATCTGACTAAGCAGTGCCAAACATTTGTTTAAAATGTAATAAAATTTATTTAAAAGAACATTATTACGAATAGAAAAATAAAATACGATGATAGATAAAATACACTGTAATATGCCAAGGCGAAATCTGAAGTATTATATTAAAAGCCAGTTTCATATTGGGGGAGGGGAAAGCGAACATGTTGAGGTAAGGGTGTTCTCCAACTATGTCAAACTAGTTTGAAACAGACGAATTAAAAAAAAAAAAAAGGTGAAATGATGATTATGAAACATTTGATAATCATAGTCTCGATTTTGGGGTTCTTTCATTCGAGCCGTGGGTTTAAATCCCGATTACTCTAAAGACCCGTCGTGTAGCGTGTACGCGTTAAAGCTGCCGCTCGCGACCATGACCACTAGGCTACACGACCGCGAATCCGTGGTTCGAATGTTGTAATCCTTGTATATAGAAGAGATTAAGTTTCCCTTGTAATTTAGTGTTAGATTTTAGGCAAAGCACGTTTAGTATTTTTTTTCCTCTCAATTAAAAAAAAAAAAAAATGATAATGACGTCAAAATTCATTTCATTCATTTAAAGATATTAAAGCTAAAATTGGACGTAAATTTTATTATAGATGTAATACTTTTAAAATTACGTGGCATACGATTTTATCTATTCATTTCATTTCGCCGCTGATGTTTTGCCATAGTTTATTTTTCCTTTCTTTAATCGGTCTGGAGATTTTTTTTTATTTTTATAATTAATAATTATTGCAATTATTTAACACTCTTTTGACTCAACAAAAATATGAACTATCCTCGTTTTTTAAATATTTGTCCGATTTGTTTGTTATTTAATAATTTACATAAACAAAGACCTGCTTATCTTGGCCCCACCTGTCAACGACGTTATCTCTGTTTAATATAATTTTAATTTGTCAACAGAACGACAATATTCTCGTATGATTAAAACTACGAGTATGTCTGTAACATTGATTTCCATTGAAAAATTAATACACGCACAGCAATACTGATTCCTCCAAATTACATCATTTACAACACATGGGCTATTGGCAAAAAACCTAACAATTCTGAACCACGATCAATATATTAGGTCTATCGGAAAGTTCTGCTCTTTTATGAAGTAAAAGAAAATAATTCACACATTTTTCACACATTTAAAAATATTTTTTGCACAATATACTTTTCATCGTTACTTACGAACTTTTACCAGCGTGATGGTAATTTGTAAACATCATTTTTGAAAATTGCCTTGTCTTTAGAGGCGCAGAACTCAAGTAGTGATAGATTGAAGAATGCTTCGTTTTTAAATTTGCTTCTTTTCAAAAAATTTTGTAGGGATGTAAACAATTAATTATGATAAATAGAGGGTACTAGATCTGAGGAGTAAGGTGGATGTGAAAGAAATTCCCAGCATAGCTTTGTGATTTTTTGACGAATCGCCAAAACAGCATGTGGTTTGACATTATCATAATGCAATACAATGTGCTTCATAATGAACACCGCTGGCTTCTTTTATTTTAGCGCTTCATTTAAATGATCCATTTTCTGACCGTATCTTTCTGAATTGAGGTTTATTTTTTTTATTAGGTTTCAAAAGCTCGGAACATATTGGTTCTTGGACGTCCCACCATGTGCACAGAGTTTTATATTCAAATTCAATCTTGCTTTAGAGGTGGAGTGGACAGATAGTCAATGCTGTAAGTATGCTCTTTTCCTCACGATATGTTAAAAAATAATCCATTTTTCCTTACCAGTTATCATCCAGTTCAAAATTGACTTATTTTTGTTCCGAGCAAACTGTGATGTTCTTATGACGATTCCATTAATCAATTTTTTTTACTTAACTCACGAGTCATCCATCTGGAATGTTTATAAACCAGTCCTAGAAACGACGGAAATAATATTGTGTAGTAAATATTATACATGTATGAAAAAGTATTATTTTCTTTCACTTCACCAATGGATAGAACTTTCTAGTTGACTTAATATATGGAGGATATCTTTTCATCTCCTAACTTTCCGTTTTCACTATTTGAGGACTTGAACCACCATTATTCCGCAAGAGGGATTTTTAGTGAGATTAGGATTCCCCAACCCCTTCAGAAGATTATTTATTGATGTCTCCCTAAGAAGCAATACAAGGGTTATAATAGCGTTAGACCTAATCATTTTGAGCTGCAATCAAGTGACGAGGATGATTCCTGAGCTGAAATCCCGTTTTCCAAACCTCCACACTATCCGAATCTGGGGATAGTAAGCCTCGACAGACGTAACGTGCATCAGCCTCGCTACATGATGGCTCTTTAGTGGAATCCGAGTGATGAGTATGAATGAGTGATGGTGAAGTTTATAATAATGCATGAATCATATAGAGCTATGGTGCTTAAAACAAGGTGTTGTGTATCTAGATGTTTGAAAAAAAAGGAAAACAAAAAAATATAAAAATTGGTTGACAAGAAAGGAGGATTGAAAATGCAGAAGGATCGTTAGGTTATCCCGGGAGTGCCTCACCCATGTTTAACAAAGACAATAAAACCCTTGAGAAAGAAAAAAAAAAAAGACCACTTGAGGACCTCGGGTGAGTGATACCCGTACTTTCCTGAAGAAGGTAAGCCCCTAAGGGCATTAGTGAAATCAGAACTCGAATCCCAACTCCCTTAAAATAATACCGATCATAAACTCGCTACCATCAGCATTCGGCTTCTGCAGCTGCCTAAACTTTATCAAATGACGAAGGTGATATTTCAAAGATATACATCTCTTTAAAGTCTTATATATGACGTAGTATCTTAGAGGCCCGGTCATATTAACGTGCAGTGGTTCCCATGGTTCTTACAGAATTTATTGCCCGACTTATTGATCTCTAAATTTCGTCTCTATCAACAAACTACCGCAGTGCCTCCATCATCAGATATGAACGACAGCCGAGAGATAATGAAAACTAGTATTTACTGTATCACTGACGCTTATCCCTATAAAGAATCCCCAAATGCGGATTCGCGAAGCCCTACCCCGGCATCCACAACCGGTGTGGGAGGACATTTTTATGGGTTTCCCATTAGGAACCATTTCCACGAATTAGTGCACAAAGAACACGATACCACCCAACCTTAACAAGGAAAGTGCAAATCCGCCATCATCGGCATGGATGACCACGGATATCCCGTAAAAGCGAATATGCTTATAAAAAATAAATAAAGGTCAGATTATCGTGCTGGAGGAACAAATGGATCATGTTCATTTGCAGTTTGGTCACGTGGCGAGCATGCGCACAAACGGGAAGTCAGGTGCTTGAAGGTGAGGTGTCATTTCAGACCAATTAAGAGCACTCATTGCAGATGGTTAACAGGACATCCAGCATCCGGTGACGTCAAAAAGTAACAGCTGGGCACTTCCGTAAGTGTGCCTAAGTGCACCCCCTCCTCCTCTTGCAGTTCATCCCCTCCCCCAATCGTGAGGTTGATAGGTTAATTATGGAAAGGGAGACTCTTAACTGTAAAGCAAATGGTTATAACAAATTTGCAAAATTAGTCGGTAGTCCATAATGTTATGTAATTGTCAGTGAAGACAACTTCAAGGGTTCGAATGTATTATAAAATGTACTTTCATTTAAGAAAATCTAGTTGATATTTTAATAATTTTTTTTCTATATAATTAAGAATAAGGTTTCTTTTGTTCATTTTTTCAGAAATTTTCAATTGTCCTTCATTGCCATATATGTTGGCTGACTTTTAGATTAATTTTCAACATAACTTTTCTTGGCATTATTTGATTTGGGTATGTAATGCAATTAAGTAATTAATTGCAAACTTGTCAAAAATATATAATATATTTGAAAGAGAAGAAGATTACTCCAACTGCTTGACTTTATTTTGGTTCATATTTCATTGATTGGTTGTGAATTATCGTTGCACTTAGAAACAACACGAGAGCTATTTTGCGACAGACCTCGTCATTTTCAGCTTCGGTAAAGTTGCGAGGTTAACACCTCAACTGGCACTTCCATCTCCAAATTTCCACAATCATACCGAAGGGAGAATATGAAGCCGTAACAGATTTAAAATGCATCAGCTTCACTACCTGGCAGGTCTTAAGTGGTATCAAGATTCGAGCCCAAAACTCGACGAAAAGGAAGCCGGCCGCTTGCTCGCGACCGACGTTGTTTTTGTCGAGTCACGGGTTAAAGTCTAGATTCCATTTGTGCCCCGTCGTTTAGTTAGTATGATTCATGTTAAATCTGTTGGTTTTCATTTTCTCGCGTTTGTGTGGTGTTGGAATTTGGAAGGGGTGCCTCAATTCAGATGTAATCTTGGTTGCGCTTGGCGTGATGTGGAAGTTACGAGAGTAAGATTCTAATTCGGGCGTTGTCTTCGTCACTTGACCAAAGTTCAGAACGTTGAGATCCATTACCAATAACTCTTGTGTTGATTGCTGCTGTATCGGGAGTTGTCATCGTCAAAGAAATCATCGTACACTAGACAAAACAAAACAATACAATACTTCCGGTGAATCTTTGGCCATAATAGCCTAGGGGTCATGGTCTGTTGAGTCGTGGGTTTGGACCTTGATGCTATTAAAAAAACTTGCACTGTAACCAGATCTTATGCACGTTAAGTTAGTTTTTTTTTTTTTTTTTTTTTTTAAAGTTTTTTTTATTAACGACGCACTAGAAGCAACACGAGGACTATTGGCGACGGACCTCGTAATTTTGAATCACGGTCAAGTGAAGAGGACGACACCTGAGCTGGCACCCCCCTCTCCTAACATCCACACCATGCCTAGGGAGGATTTTCTACCCCGAACAGATTTAATGTGCATCACCCCAGCTACACGGCGGGTCTTTGGCGGTCAAGGATCGAACCCGCGAATGAACGGAAACTGCCAGCCGCAAGTCCACGACCTTGACCACTTGGCTACCGCAGCCCCCCTTATGCACGTTAAATCTGTCAAGGCTCCAAGCTCCTCCGTAGGCATGGTGTGGAAATTTGGAGAGTAGGGTGCCAGCTCAAGTACCAGATTTTGAGTTCTCAACTCAGTTCTGGTATCTGTTGTTGAGTTGTCTTTATCTATTTCAGGCTCTTCTTCGTCACTTAACCATATTTCAAAATGAAGAGTTCCGTCGCCAATAGCCCGTGTTGCTTCTTAGAGCGACACTCATAAACCTTATCTCGCTAAAATACCCTTTTTTAAAAGCATGTTCACACCTTTAAAATGCATGTCGAAGCGCGAAATTGAGCTTTCAATCTAAGCGTGCGTAAAATATCTAAAAATAAAAATTTGCTAAGGAAGAGGGGGGAAAGTTTTTTTTTTTTTTTTTTTTTAATTCTCTAAATCGAGTCTAGACGCATCCATTTTCACGCGCGGGGGAGCGAGCGACATTTTCTAAGGAGGGAGAAGACCGTGACACTGACCTCACGAAAAGGAAATCCACTCTCAAAATGAAAGGAAGGCGAAGAGAGATGCGATTTATTTATATAGATATGAGGACACCGGAACTCGGCTGTGATGCTTTTGTCAAAGGACACAGCTGAAGACTACTCGAATCGGTAATTGAGGTTAAATGTTTAGTTCAAGCGACTTGTATCTGTGAAGGACGAAAGTATTTTTAATATTCTAGGCCAGGAGTGCTCAATCTTTTGATCCCCGGGTGCACATTGGATTGTGATTGTTTATCAGTGTCCCTCTGAGAAGTAACGTAAAGATTATTGGTGACGAATCTTGTAATTTTGAACCTCGGGGAAGTGACGAGGAAGATACCTGAGCTACCACTTTCTCCACAAACTTCCGCTCCTCGCCAATGAGAAGACAAATTTAACGTCCATCAAACCCTCTATACTGTGGGTCCTTAGTGGCATCAGGGCTCGAACTACGACTCGACAAAAACTACCGGCCGAGAGTCCGCGACCATGACCACTAGGCTAACTTTGCACGGGCCACATTAGATAACCACGAGAAGTTTGGGGACACAAGAGTTCTTTATATCCAATACTAGATTCAATCAGAGATATCTGGATAACATTTACATTGAAAATTGTTACATTTAATGCTTTCCCCATATTTTACTTTTATATATATATAAAAAAAATCATGCATTGGTGAAGTTTAATGTACTTGATTATGAGTTGAATATACGCAGCACTTTTTTTTCCTGCTTATCAGGTATTGTTAATGAGAGAGTATTTTTGGTAGAGGTATCTATACAGGCTTAATTATTACTAAGGACTAAACCAAGATACCTGGATAAAATACATTCTGAAAATTAATTTATTCTAATGTACGTAACGTTGTCCATTATACAGCTATTCATGTTGACTTGTTTGGTTTGAGTAAGCCGTAGATTGAAATAATCCGAAATATATACGGAGTAGACATTCAATCTGCTGAATTCTACAATGACGACCTTCTAAAGGTCCGTAAGCGCTGGGAGAAATGTACAACTCTGGAGGCTGATTATGTAGAGAAGTCTTTAGAATCAAATAAAAATTAAGTTTGTATCTCAATTATCTTAGTAATAAATAAATATTTTCTATCCCCCAGGAAAAAAAATTAAAACTTTACAATTTTGGGGGATGCTTCAATCTACGGCTTTCTGAAACCAAAACAAATCAACATTACCAGCTGTAATTTACAATATTATGTACATACGGAGCGATGAATACGTTGAATAAATATTTTCTGGGTATCTCGATTATTTTCAGTAATAATTAAAACCTTAAGATACTCTTTCGCACGTAGGGAATGTTACCTTTAAAACGCAGCATTTTCAAAATATATCATCAGTGGCTTCAAAAATTGAGTATTCACCTTCCTTTTTCGACATTAAGAGCATAAAAAAAAGTTAAAAGCATTAAAAGCCTAAAATTAAGTTTGTATCTCAATTATCTTAGTAATAACTAAATATTTTCGATCCCTCAGGGAAAAAAAAAATTACAACTTTACAATACTGAGGGTTGCTTCAATCTACGGCTTTCTGAAAACTTTACAATTGTATATACTGAATATTGATATAAAATTAAAATATATATACTGCTGTTTGTAGAAAATGCAACACCATGAAAGAATCATCAGAATCAAATGAAATTTAATGCAGAAACGACTTGTACTGATACAAATAAATGATGAAATTTTCAAAACAAAAGAAACAAATTAAGCGTCCGAAATCAGTATTTGGTGCAGCCACCATGCGCTGCAATAAGTGCTGCTATACGACGTGGCATGGAGTCAAACAGATGTTGAATATCTGCTTGAGGAAGAGAATTCCATATCGCTTGTATGCGCAACCAAAGTTCGTCTTTGGAAACTGCAGGACGCGGATCACGAGCGAGACGCCGACCAACCATATCCCACACGTGTTCAATAGGCGACATATCTGGTGAATAAGCAGGCCAAGGAAGAAGTTGCATGCGTTGTGCTGAACAGAAGTCTCGAACAGTCCGCGCAACATGTGGGCGTGCATTATCCTGCTGAAAGATAGCTCCAGGGATGCCTTGAAGGAAAGGAACGACTTCAGGCTGTAGCACTTCACGGACGTACCTGTTGCTATTGAGATTACCCTCAATTCGTATCAAATTGGATCGTCCATGATACGAAATCGCACCCCAGACCATAACTCCGGGTGTTCGACCACTATGTCGTTCAATAATACACTCAGGAAGGCAGCGTTGACCGGCATATCGTCTAACACGAACACGGCCATCATGGGTCCACAAATTGAAGCGTGATTCATCTGAAAAGACAACTTGGTGCCAATCAGCTCGCCTGTCTCTGTGCTCAAGAGCCCACTGCCGACGCAGCCGTCGATGATTC
>BMAW01129511.1:205322-230161 GCA_019974015.1 Nephila pilipes | reverse complement strand
TGGTAGCTGGATGGTTGCATGTGCTGAGTAGGTTTTACATGTAATTTACTATATGGCTCCCTCGATCAGAACCAATCATGTGATATCTCCTTTACAGTAGGAAGTCATGGTCTTATATTTCTTTTGTGAAATTTAGATAAATATCTTGTTCAGGGCTCTAGTGCTGTCATTCAAGGATTTTCAGATTTTCTTTTGTACTTGTGAGGCCTGTATTACTCTGAAGTAGAGCATTGCAGAATCCCTGACAGGTAGAGCATAGCTTTCCTTTAAGTTTAAAGTCATAATTACATTGTTATGCATTGGTAATTCTGGCAGTAGGCGATCGAATGGTTGCCACAGTGCGTGCTTCCCCACTATTGAGTTCAGTCTGAGTCATGGTTATTGTCATGTCAAATCTCATTGGGACCAGGTCCGCTGCATCAAATCTGTCAAGAGGCCCAAAATCACCCATTAGGACCGTGTAGAAGTTGAGGAAGTCGGTATCAGCTCAGATCTCCTTTTGTGTTTGATTGTGGTTCATAAAATGAGTAGGTACATTGTCAGTGTGTATGTTTAGCCCCTAGGTGGAGTTATTCATTAAATAATCAATCAGTAAATTCAATAAAATACTCGCTCATGTACTTCATTAGCTTTATTTGAGGCCAGGTATAAATTGAACAGGTTGATGGCTAAAAGTCAAACTGCATGAATTTATTAAAAATTGCTTTATAAAAGCTCTAGTGCAGGTTATAGACAATAGAATGTGAAGTATGCCTTGAAATGCTACTAATATACTTCCACCACAGAGTTCAATTTTTGTTTGTTCTTACTTTTTCGTAATTCAATTAGAGGTACCAGAAAATTGGGTTACTCCTGTTATATCCATTTGTTTTGTTGGGTATCAAGAGTCGAGTCACGTTTTATCATCTAAAATGACTTTACCATCATGTCACCTATAGATTCCCAACATCACCATGTAAAACCTCTTCACTTTATATATAGTTTTTCTTTACTCTTTATCTCTTCTGCTAGTAATCCTTTTCTTCACCAGGCATAACACTAACCTCCTGGTGCCCGAAGAATCAGTCTGTACATGTTTTTCAGGACGAAGGCGATTTTCTGTCGATAGAAAAAGAAGATGAGATGATCAAACAGCGGAAGAAGTAGGTAGAAAGCTAGGGCCTGAAAAAGATGAAAAAGTCCGGTTTCTCTGAGAACGGATGGATTATCAAAGCGTTTTGGCTCTGATCGTTAGTCGGAAATGGAAAATATGGGTTGTTCTCTTCTATATCATGACTTTTATTCAAATTTTCGTTCTGTTTTAGCTAGATTTTTACCTGCTGCAATCCTTCATTCATAGAGTTAAGGAGTAATAATTCTGAGAACATGATTGCAGGTAAAAAAAATCAAGTAAAACAGAACGAAAATTACATTAAAAAAGTACATATATAGAAAGAGGAACAACCCCCTATTTTTCCATTTTGACTAACGATCAGAGCCAAAAACGCTTATAATCTGTCCGTTTTCCGAGAAAAACCGGACTTTTTTTTTTTTTTTTTTTATTTTCTTTTTTTTTTTTTTTTCGGTGTCTTCCTAGCTTTTCTATCATTTCTTTTCTCCGCTGTTTATGATTATCTTTTTGACTTTTTTTTTTTCATTTACTGAAAATCGCTGTCCGTGAAAAATGACATAAAAGGACGATTTTTCGGGCAATTTATGTTTTAGTGTTGCGTGCCTTGCATAGTATGATTACTAGCAGAAGATAAAGAGGAAGAAAAAAAACTATATATATAAAGTGAAGAGGTTATTTTTGCTGTTGCGATTGTTAAATCTTATAGGTGACACATTATAAAGTCATTTTTAGATGATAAAAACGGACTCGACTTTTAAGAGATACTCAATGTAAACAAACGGGATATACGAGTAAACTACTTGGCAATTTCGGACTAGAATTTACGAAAAAAAGTTAAGAACAAACAAAAAAATTAATAAACTTACTGTGGTGAAGTATATTAGTAGCATTTTTTAAGTGCAATAGCCTTCACGACTTATTGTTCATAACTCGCATTGTTTTTTATAAAGCAATTTTTTTAATAAATTTAGCGCAGTTTGACTTTTGAATATCAACTCAAAACTAATTTATACTAAACGTGTGCTGGGTTTGAAGGCTAAGAGCGCAAGAGTATTTTATTGAATTTACTGATTGATTATTTAATAACTTCCACCTTAGAAGCAACACAAGGATTAATGACAATGTACCTCATCATTTTGAACCACAATCAAATGACAAAGTTGATATCTGAGTTGATACCCCATTCCCTCAACTTCTACATTGTCCTAATGCGAAGATTTTGGGCCTCGACAGATTTTACGTGCAGCGGATCCGTCCCACGAGACTTTATTAGCATCAGGACACGAATCCGCGACTCGACCGAAACAATAGTGGGGAGCACGTGACTAACCATTCGACTACCACTGTTGCATTACCGATGCATAAATAATGTAATTACATCTTTAAACTTAAAGGAAAGTTAAGGTTTCATCTGCTTCATAGGGATTCACAATGCTCTACTTCTCTAGAGTAATACAGGGCTCCTCACGGCTAGGGTAACAAAAGAAAAATTGAAAAAACTTTAATGGACAGCACTAGAGCATCGAACAAGATATTTATCTAAATTTCACAAAAAGAAATATAAGAATTATGACCCCCCCCCCATTGTGTAGGAGTGATATCACAAGCGATTGCTCTGATCGAGGGAGCCATAGTAAAATTACATGTAAAACCTACTCGCAAGTTACTGAACCGCGTGTTAACAGAGTTGATTGTGTAATATAAATTAATAGCGAATAACGTAACTGGTTAATCTAAAATTAAAATTACATTAAATTTTCAAAATTTTAAATATCATTCGAAGTTGAATATATTTGAAAATAATATGAGGAAGGAAAAGATTAATTTTTGAAAAATATATAATAATATGATACTTCTGTTATATATTTCTCTATGATTTTCTAATAACATAATAGTCAAAGTGATTATTTAATTATCTTAAAGAATCGCACAACAATGCATCTACTATTGCAGTCAACATAAAATCGTAACAAAAGCCACGATTTTCTTGGAATTACATTGTTATATAGAAAAATTATTCAATTTAATGTTTGAATAAGTGAATTGAAGTTACGATTTAATTTACTGTAACTGTGTTTTTAGAAAGTTTTGAAGTCAATAAATAAGATACTGACAATGGCTGAAACGTTTTTGGTTGCTTTTTCTGTGCTACTTCTTTGGATTATCAACCTTTTACAAGTAATTTGTTATTACGACATGACTTACATGCTTTATTCCATTACATACATCTTTCTATTGGAACATTACAAAATCAAGCAGAAAAACATACAAATGGCACCTCATTGCATTAAAGTGGATGCCTATGTTGCTACTGACGACATTGAAGCTTTCAATCACGACTTTGAAAATGAATAACTATAGAAAACTCTTCTGCCAACTCCCAGATTGATTTTTTTTAAAATATTGCTGAAGATGCCAGTAGCTGATGATGTATTTACAGGAAATCTATTTCTAATTCATATTGAAAACGACAAATACTCGAAGGAATTCGAAAATCCTTTAAAGGACACTGCAAGTAGCAACATCTTGGATCGTAATAATGATTCAATATAGCCATAAAAAGATATGAAAATAAACGTACTAACTCCATTCAGCGCATCGCACTGACAATTAAACTGAAGGAATGCCGAAAAAAGGCAGGAATTTCCAAAGTTTGATCAAAATATTTTCAAATTGCTTCAATAACGACAGGAAAAAAATTAAAATCACTTATAACAAGGAGAGTTTCAAAAATGGCCATATCAAAATACTTTGTGAAATCATCAACGCAAATAATGTCCAAAAAAGGAACATCGTGAACAACAAAAATTTCAAGAGGAGCATCATGCAAATAAGTGAAATTGCTTTAATAAAGTCTGAAGGGGGGGAAAAAAAGAAAGATCGTATATAACAAGCTTCAGAAACAGCCCCTTAAAGCATGTTCTAACGTATTCAGTGATACCAGAAAAAAGGAACTTTACATATAGGAGTCCTTATGACAGAGCAAGAGACTCTTCTTCCCACTGAGAAAGTGACTCGTTATAGCAGGTATAGTAATTCTTCTTCCAAGAGAGATAGTGACTCTTCATCCAAGAGAGATAGTGACCTTCTCACAGAGAAAGTGACTCCTTATAGCAGATATAGTGACTCTTCTTCCAAGAGAGATATTGACTCTTCTTCCCGGAAAAATGGTGACTCTATAGTAGAGATAAGGACTCTTTATAGCAGAGATAGTGACTTTTTCTGAGAGAGATAGGAACTTTTATGGCAGAGACAGTGACTCTTCTACCAAAAGAGACAGTGATTCTTTACAGCGGAGATAATGAATCTTCTTCCAAGAGAGATAAAGACTCTTTTTCCAAGAGAGATAAAAGCTCTTTTTCCTAGAGGGATAGCGAATCTTCATTGCAAAGATAGCGCCTCTTCATTACAGAGACAATGACTCTTCATCGCAAAGACAGTGGTTTTTTATTACAGAGATAATGACTCTTTTTATTGAAGAGATAGTGACTCTTTTTATCATAGAGATAATGACTCTTTTTATTGTAGAGATAGTGACTCTTTTTATCATAGAGATAATGACTCTTTTTATTGTAGAGATAATGACTCCTCGTCAAGGAAATAGTGATTTTTCATCTCATAGATAATGATTCTTACACAAATAGTAACTAAAGTAATGAGTCATATTTAAATCACCCAGCAAGGACATACACCATATTATAACTTTTTGGGGGATCAAAGAAAGCCCTAAATTGAATTTGACTTCCTTCGTTCAACATAGATTCCGTTCAATAAAAGTGATTTACCTCAGAGGGTTTTAATACTTTTTGAATCATCGAGAGTCAAAAAGACTTTATAACTGATGATACTGCTTTTTTCAGAAGAGTTTCTTTTAAAGTCTTCGCAATCAACGTGTAAAGAATGCGAACCATTTTCCACCATCAGCTTAAATATTGTCCCTTTATTCGCATACCAACTGAAATTATTACATGAATATTTTTGTCAATAGCTTCACTTCAATAGCTACATTTTTAAAAAAATATTTATGAAAATTTTTGGCTCTTAATAAAATAGCTTATTACATTTTCTTCAGTGTTTTTGTATTATTTAAGCATATTAATCACTTTATTTTTAATGCAATAATTTTCAAAAAACTTAACATAACAGTGTTTTAATGTACTAATAAAAAATCAAAGTTTATCAATCTGAACAGTGCACGGATAAAAAACATTAAATTACTATTCTAAAAGCCGGAAAAAATGCGAGAAAATTTTAATCGGCAATTATAAAAAAAAATTATTGTCAAATCACAAAATTATTCTATAATTATTGTCAAATCACACTGTTTATAAAAAAAATCTCAAAGCGCATACATAGGAAAATTTTTTAAATTAACAAGTTCTACAACTTTATCTCATAACTATTTAAAGTAAATTTTAATTAATTCTTGCTAAAGTATTTTAAAAACACTTTACAATCACCCATAGATGTTAGAAAGTGTTCAGAAAGAAGAAAAAATGCAATGTAAGAAACACTAAAATTAGTTGCAAATGGGGAATAAAAAATGTATATGATTTTAAGAATTACGACGACCATTTTTTTTAATTGCTGATGAGCTATAAAAAAGACAAAAGCACAGAACAATATGAATTTTTTACCAAAAGCTAAGTACAAATATGGTTACTTCTCAACATAATCACAGTGAAAATTCAGGGATTTGTCATATCGGGGGGAAATTTTTCGTTTCCCTCTTCGAGTAATGTTACCATCTGTGATGTGAGATGGATTTGTTTCGAAGCTCCTCATTATTCTGAAAGCTTTGGTCTCCTAGCCAGTTCTTCAATTCAATGAAGATATGAAAATCAGTCGTGCTAGGTCAGGACTAGACGCCGGATGATCAAATATTTCCCATTTAAACAACTACATAAGCTGTATGATTACAGAAGCACTTTGAGAGGGGGTATTGTCATGAATGAGGACAACAGAAATCAGTATTCATCTTATTTTGTTTTAAATGGTTCTTCGCAGTCGTCGTAAAGTCTGGCAATGAATAGCTGCAATGACCGTGTATATATATATATATATATATATATATATATATATATATATATATAGTCCCCGGTTTCATAAACTCAACTAACAAGACACCTTTTTACTCCCCAAAACCCAAAGCCATAACCTTTTTGCTGTTGAAGGTTTGTTTGGGCAGACGCATTCTTGTTTCCCTTCATCGTGAATGTCGATTCTCTCGTTCTTAAATTGTCTTAACCATTTATGCACAACACCATCACTCTTAAAGTTTTCACGTACACTCGTTTCATTTTTCGGTGAATTTCGAATGTATTATTCAGTTCTGCTTGAAGAAAGCGAATGACTTGGAACTAGGAATTATTGGGAGCATCAGTTGTAACATCTAAGTTTCCATCTATACACTTGAGCTTAAAATCATGAGATGGTGTCGGTCAAAACAGAGGTTATAGCTGGAAATGAGCATTTGCCCAGCATGCAAAAACCACCTCCAACCATTCGTCTGGATGTTTAGCAGTTCGATCGGAAGTTGAAAAAAAAAAAACGTCCTTCGTATAATAACAGGTGAGAAAGTGCTTTAGTAATCAATTTATAAATTATATATAATTGAGTTATTTACAAACAATATTGCATCTGCTAACTACTTCTCTGATTATTCGGTTAGTACTACAGTCTCAAACATATTTTTTAAAATCAATTTAAAAAAGAAAAAAGAATACCTGTAATTTTTTGAAATTAAACATACTCGTATGAAATAGACATTGCTGAATTCTTCGAAAATACTTATAGTAAAATAAATATATGTATATATCACCTCAGTGTAATTTGAAAGATGAAAGAAACTATCTTTTGTTCAGTAAACGTTTCAGAGTATCTCCTTTTGATTTCTGAATGCATGTTCTTTCCGAATCAGCAACGTACTAAAAGTAATACTCATATGTATAAGGGAAATAGTAATTTTCAGATAACTTTCATTGTTTGATTTCGACAATACGACGAACTTCATAATTTTGACCCCTCAAATGAAGAGGACTCCAACAAAGATGGTACTCCATTCTCCAAACGCCCACGCCAAAGAGAGAATTTGAAACCGTGAAGCCTTGATTTAACGTACAGGAGTCCCGTTACTCAATAAATCTTTAGAAGAATCAGGGCTCGAGCATTTCCAGATAATTTTTACAGGAAGAAAACGAGATTTTAAGAACACCAATTACCATTTAATTTGCACAAGGAGTTCTAATGAAGAAAATCGAAGAAACTTTTTGTAAAAATCCTGCTTCCGATTTCTAAAATAAAAGTAATTACGTCTTCCTTCTTTGAGCCAATTACCTTTTATTAATACAAATATAATTATTTAATTGAAAATTTTAAAGATTTCAAAGACGGTCCTTCATAAAGTTGATTAGACGCTGGATGTTGTCCTAAGGCAGATGGGTCTACAAATCTTGAACAGCCACCGCCAAAACATATACAAAATGACACTGCGATATCTGGCGTTTCATCTGGTCTCACAAATACTCTACATGGGACAAGTCCGGGGAGTGGGCCAAACATGGAAGAGTCTGAACATGAACGTAGAAAATCTCGATCTACTCGAGATGTATGCGGACGAACAAAAAAAATTGCTCCTTGGAGACCATTTAGGAGAGGTCCCATATGGGGACATGGGGTAGAAGAATATCACCAACATAATGCTGGCCCGATAAAGTTCCTCGTACCACAATTACAGTGGAATGGCTATTATAGGCTATACCCCTCTAAGCCATTACGCCTACTGTGTTGGTTGTGACATGCGACAGCGTGGGTGGAATTATATCGTCCATCAGGCCACTTCCATACCGTTATCCGGTTATCATCTGTCCACTAAACGTGAAGCGAATTCATCACTAAATACGGTTTGACAATCTGTGGCATTCCACGTTGCACTGATTTGGTTTCACTGTAGACGGAATCGCCGATGTTTCTATGTTAAAGGCTGTACACGAAAATGGCACTTGAATTACAAACTCGCTTCCTCATGGCGTCAGAAAATGGTTTGTCGAACAAAGGGTAGTCCTATATCTCATTGCATTGAGGAATGAGTCACCGTGGGATCCACGAACATTTACTGCATGATCTTTCGATTTTCTCACCTTGTCGTCTTCTTGGTTGCTCCAGACTCGATTCTCCGCTCGTGGCAACCATCTCGGGTCTACTGCTCCCAACATGTTCTGGCAGTACACTCCGAATGATTGACCTGGCAAGATTCTTCGATCAGCCTGTGATTTTCATGCCGATGATCAAGCCTCTCTCGAACTTGCTTTACTGTGCAAAATTTCTTTCTACACGTATACCTGGCATTCTTTGCTTACTAAAATCCTCCTAGAAAGTCATCGTTACATTTATGAATCTTCAACTATGCGCCAGTTTATATAGGACCCATTTCTTGATTTTCGTGCCACTGAAGGGAGCGTTGTCATGCGCATTGGCACCAAACTTCGATCATTTTCAAATTGGATATCTGTACCTATTATTTCGACTGTAGCTCGCTTCCTTCTTGTTACTATACCTTCATTATTCCTGAGGGTTTTTCTATATTTTCAGTGTTCCTGAGATCAATGTTGAGCGTGAAAATATAAGCGATTTGATTAAAATACAAGTTTTTTTTTCTCTCCCATGAACAGGAAGTACTCAAAGCTATAGTTCTTTTGAACTTTACAATATCCAGTTTCTTAATCTTGAATACAGAAGAGTGATACATCAGTCGATACCTCCTTTTACACATGATGAGTTTAAAAAAAATGAGCCTTAAAAACATGATGAGCTTTCATGTTACTCCATGAGGCTTTGTTTAATTTCAGTTACGAACTCGCAATTTTCATTGCGACGAATCATCTTCTGCTCCCAGATTTGATTTCATGTACATATTTTGCAGGTTTAACACTGAATATCCCATTTTTAATAATGCATTTAACAATTATTATGCTTTCTTTATCCCGTAATAAACGGTTATTAATTTGTTTGGCTAAGAGTCAGGCCCTGTGTTCATTTCCTAGAAGTTAAATAAAAATAATAAATTTATAATTATATTTAAGTAAAGTGCTTACGAATTATCATTTTGAAAATTTGATTTAAAAACCAACTATGAAATAAATCATAAAAAAAATTATCATGCGCCAACACATTTTTAACAAACAAAAAAAGAAAAAAACCGTCACCTTCTATGATTCATTTCACACAAAGTATTTGTCTACCTAAATCCTTTAACTGAACACACACACATATACATACATGTATGTATGTATGTAAATGTATATATATTATATGAGTAATTTTCTTTTCTTTCATGGAATTAAAAAACTCTACAGTTTTTTTTTTTTTTTTTTGTTTGTTTATGTATTCAAAAATCATTGTTTGACTATTGATTACTTACGCATAAAATTCTTAGATTTTTATTAAAGGACCGTATTTTCGAAAGTCACAAGAACAATTTCTAAAGGTAATTTTAACGTTGGTATCTCCCGCTTATAAACTTAAGAACTTGATTAGTTTGTAAAAAGAAAATACTCTTTTTTTTTTCTTATTGTTGAAAATATAGAATTTTGAAATCGGATGAATCATTTTGAATAACCCTGTATTGTCAGGATCTCGGGATGTAGATTGTTTTCTCAAAAATCCGTCTCATAAATGTGCTGTGATAACAGTCCAACAAGGAAAATAATGGTAAATGACACTTTATTCACAAATACTCAGGACAAAATGAAAAACAGGTAGCAAAGCTTGGTCAGATTAGTGACGCAATAGGAACAAATGCAACACTTGTGCAGATCAACAACACGAACAGATCCAAAACAGTACTTTTAATTACAGTAACAGTACTTTCATTAACATTCAGCTCACCAGCTTAGTAATGCACACTATGTACAAATCTCCATAGCAATACTTTGTACTTCAAACATAGACTCCAATAGTTTCTGGAGTACAGTAGATACAAGCACTTCCCGGAAGATTCAGGTCACTTCCCGACCAATTCGCTCGGACCATTCCCTTAGGCTTCGCATATCTCCCTATTTACAGCTGTTTTTGCAAGGTGGGTCATCACAGGAAATATCCAGGAAAATTTTTTGACTTTTCTCCTAATCAAGACATCCACAAGATTCCAACATTTTCGAGAGCATTCATTTGGTTGCAAAGGTTTCCAAGAATTTAAAAAGTCACCGAAGGGGTCGCCAAGGTCGGGGTCATTGCATAACTATTCCTGGGTATTCGATGAAATCTTTATAAATGTCTCTTTTCAGGAGCAATGTAACCAGGAAATTTCATCATGGACTCATAACAGTATTCGAAGCAAGCGAGTCAAATTCATGGCCCCCAGCATATTCTTATAACTCATCCATTTTTACTAAAAATGTTATAAATTAATTGTTTAAAAATTTTCTAAATATTCATAATGAATTACAAGATTTGTTAATGGTCTATTATTAATCGTATTGAATCAACGCACCGTTTATCTGCGAATATTTTCGTGAATGTATTAAAAATAGTACCTACCACTCCATGAATCTTGTACTCTTTTTTCTCTGTGTGCCTAATAATAAGTATTCCACTTCCAAAAACCAGAAAAATAGGCTTATTTACATTACGCTCAATAATTTGTACAATTATTCGAAGTCTGGTAACTTAAAGTTCAAGAAAAAATATTGATTTTTGTTATTTTGTGTCAATGATTACTCATCTGACATTGACCCAAAAATTCCGTTCCCCTCTTCGAAGAACGTTGTGGTCAGTGATGTGAGATGGACTTGCACTTTGTATTGAAGCTCTATTCATCTTCTTTTGCTTCAAATAGCTCTTCGCAGGCGTCGTAAAATTTGGCAATAAATCACTGCATTGATAATAGTTCCCGGTTCCATAAATACAACAAGCAAGACACCTTTTGGGTCCCCAAAACACTTTTCCCTTTCTTTCCCTTTTTGTCTAGTTGATAAAAGCAGGGCAAAAAGTTTTCTTCGGACTCTTCATATCAATCGGAATCAAGTTTGAAGATTCGAAACTCTTTGGGAACTCAAAGTCAACTGACCTCCTCACCACAGGGTAGTAGAAAACATCACTTGCTGAAATAGTGACCCAGGACTTGAACACTAGATGACAGCACAATTTAGAACTACTATTTGCTCATACTCCCGGTGCAAAAACTTGCCTCTATGTGTCTAACTAAGATAATAGACATAAAATGCAACCATGTGATATACCGACTTCAGCACGCGCGTCAAATAGACCCGCCATCTCAACTCGAGACAACCGATGACGTCATTCTCAATGACTCACTGAAAGTCGATCGGTCTCACCTCGAGACCGACGACGTCAAATGGGTATTGTTCAAAGTATTGTTGGAGATGTATAAACATTGCAGAATGGTTGAAAAAATAACCCTCTCTCAGAATACCGTTTAGACTACTCCTCTTCGTTCTATCATCATGATATACTGCAGGAGGAGTATGCGGAGGATCCCTTCAACAATGACGACAGAAGTTAAAATATCTTTATAACTATTCAGAGGAGAATCCTTTTTTTGTGTGATTTATAACAGCACTGCAAAACGGCAACAGGGCAAGATTTCTTTGGACTGACAGATCGCGTGGCTCAAATCATCCCCGTCACTCGTGGTAAAGCAACCTCTTCTCTCAATGCGGTGGGGAAAACATCGCTTCTGCAACAACGACGGTAGCATTTAAAATGTTCTAATAACTAACGATGAAATGTAATACATCGTGTCGTTTAGTCCATGTGGGAGCAGGTATAGGCAAATAAGGAAATCATTCACAATACCTGCTCACACAATAACAGAGATCCGCTCCACAAAGATGCCAATCATTGCATCGACACGTCTAGTGCTCTATCTCTGTCAATGGTCGTTCATTTCAAAGTATTTAATTATAGCAAATATTTCTTAGAAATACATTCACACAGACTTAAATAAAAGGGTTTCTTTTTTTTCCCCCTCAGCATTTCTTGTTTCTTCGCTGACACTTTTCATTTCTAATCCGCACATTCCTATGGATAAAAAAAAATATTTAAAAATTTAAAAAAAAAAAAAAGCTTTTTTTTTTTGTGCCTTTCCTTCAAGTTTGAGCCATGAGTTTTTAACAGCCCGTATATCATATCTCATTGAATAACATCTTTTTCTTCCTTCAACAAATATGAGTAGTTCATTTAATTATTAATGTTAAAAAATCACCAATCAAAACTTGAGAAGAATAGCGTTATTTAATTTCAAGTAATAGATTGGATTTAAAAAAAATTAACGCAACAAAAAAGCGACATGATTTTATTTAAATCAGGAAAACCACTACCACGTATTTCACCAAACAGATATTGCGCATACAACAACAGAAATAAAGGGGGGGGGGGTAGAAGTCTAAAATAAATCAACAAGAAGAGAACGGAGACCTGAGGTCTCAGTGTCCCTATTGTTTCGAGCAAAGGGCGATATTTATGAACTTCTAAAAGATTACCAAAATGTTCATTTTTCGGCGACAGTCCTTAGCATTGTTCTAGGCGCATCATTTTGTATCAAGAATAATTCTTGACCGGGAACATAAAATATCTTGGATGGGCTTCGCGGCGTTTTTTGACTGCCCAACGGACACAATGGAGCTCTTTAAGGACTGCAAGGCAACACGCGTGTTTTTTTTATGTTGTTATTGGAAATTTAGAGATGGGACGTTCTTTTGAAGGATAATTTCGCTTCACGAATGTGGCTCGCGACAGAACACGAATTCTGTCACCTTTTCTTCTTTTTGTTTTGTTTCTGAAGGTTTATGATTTAGTAGCGGTTCGTATCCGATGACATTTTGCCTCATGACGTCACCTGAACAAATCGTGATCATTTTTTCGGAAAATTGTTTCGTAAATTGGTCTTAGTGTGAGTTTAATGAAAAGATAGTCATTGCAGTAGAATGAGATCGATTCATGTGACATGTTGCATAACAGATACAATGACGTGTTTCCAGCCAATCAGTTCATGAGACTTACTTAATTTTCTCACAAAATTTCTTTAAGAAATGCAGTCAAGGGTGGAGCAAAAAGGACCTGTTTTTGAGGATAGTCGTCGTTGCTAAGGCAAGTTAGTGTTACCATTGTCGGAGCCATCTTTTAAATGATGTTAGAACAAATGATTCATGGGCTAGTGTTGGTTTAGCAGCCATTAGGTGTCAAATCAAAATTTGACCACTGCCAAGTCGAGTAGCCGCCAACGCTTATATCTTGACTCATTATTATATATCGAAAGCCAAACTATAATAAAAAAAAAACAAATTGCTTTCGATTAATTTTCTCTAGTTGATTTATTGTTGATTAACTTCGCATTTGGAATCAACACAAGGGCTATTGGCCACAGACCTAATAAATTTTTATCTCGATCAAGTGTCGGGGAGGATAATTGAGCTGGCACCGTAAGCTCCAAATTTCCACATCGTCTCAAAGTGAGAATATTGGGCCTGGACATATTTAATGCATATCAATACTCTACACGACGGGTCTTTAGTAGCATCAGGACTTGAACTTAAAACTTGTCGGAAACAACGCAGAAAGTTAGCTCGAAACAACGATCTATCATGGTCTCCCCCTTTCAAAAAACCACAACGCATTAAAAATATAATAGGGGAAAACCCCCCCCCCCTTCTTTTGGAATAATGTTACTTATAACAACCTCGATATAAAAAAAAAAGTGGAAAGTTTCATAACCACACTCTCCTGGAATGTTTTCATAAAAACAGAAAGACACAATAACTCAATAATTAAAACTTAAATACACTTCTCCAACCCAAATTATAAATTCAAATTTGCTAATTTTGCATCTAAATGGTCGCAGCCTCTGAAAACGCCTTAATTTCAAATTTAAAAGAATTCATTTTAAATTAAATAGAAATTAGTTTACTCTAATCACAAGAACTAAATTTCAACTTAAATTCAAGCGCAGACCAAGTATTAAAATTGTCAATTATCTTCAAAATATTGTTCATTAATCCTCCAATATGGGGGATGCTCTCAGCAGTAAAGTCCTTTGCCGTGAGTGCTAACCATCTCTACAACATATAAAAAAAATACGTTTATATATTGGAAAATGATGCGAATACCTCCTTTGAATATCCAGTCCGTCTGGTAGCGTAACGTCCCAGTCGCACTAAATCAATTATATTTGCATGACTTCCGTGAACATCACACTACAGTCTTCCTGTTACCGTAACTTTTTAATATTATCCTCAGCTATCTTTCTGTCCGTCCTTGTATTTCTAACTACACTTCAATTTATATAAGATCTTTAATTTGTATAATCGGAAGTTGAGTAGTTAAGCAGCGTCCAAGAAATGTCCATAAGGTATGCTTCACATCGAACAGAGTTCCTTCATTTTCTGCATCATAGCAGCATTTTGTAGTAATGATTTTTATTTATCCTCAATAACAGTTTAACATTTGGATACCCTTCCTATTTTACAACGTTTTTCTGAATTTCACTTGGTGTGTGTGTGTGTGAGTGTGTGTGTGTGTCATCAAATTTTCGATCGTTAATTTAACCAACTTCCCATCAAGCTAGAGCTTTGAAATTTCGGGAATCGTTCGTACTCGCCTAACAATGCAATATTTAGACGTTTGCGACAAGTTTTAACTAATATTTCAATAATTTTAATAAGTCAAAATATTCTTTCCTCTAGGCGCTTTTAGGATTGAGGAAAAAATTTTTCCCCCTCTGGGAACACCGGGCACTCCCCACACCACATGACGCCTCGTAAAACTATTGTACTCACAAAGGGGAGATACTATCTCAATTTACTATCTCCGAGATAGTAAGGGTTGCTGACTTTTAGTCAGTAATCATTCGCAAGAAAGAAAGTTTCCAATATTTGGCGCCATGTCTTATCTCAATAATTTTTTTCTGAATTCTGGTTCCCATTTTTTTTAATAGAATGACTTACAAACTTTCAAATGCATGTTTTGATTTTATGAATATTATGAATTTTTTAATACTCTCACAAATGTCTCTTTTTAAGTTAATTTTAAAGTAAAAAATAACTAACAGTTTTAACTAATATTTCGATAATTTTCTTTAATAAACTTTGCCACCATATAAAAACGTTGTTTTTAAAAACGTTGTTTTTAAAAACGTTGGTTTTTATATCGAATTATTAATATTATCCTCAGCTATCTTTCCGTCCGTCCTTGTATTTCTAACTACACTTCAATTTATATAAGATCTTTAATTTGAACAGAGTTCCTTCATTTTCAGCATCAAAGCAGCATTTTGTAATAATGTTTTTTATTTATCCGCAATAACAGTTTAACATTTGAATACCCTTCCCATTTTTCTTCCACTAGACGGTTTTCTGAGCATTATCAACTCATATCAACCTTCAGTGGTCTTTACAAGAAAGTATTAAGTTATAAAAAAAATTCGAAAAGGAATATATATATATATATATAATGTTTGTTTAGATTCCATGGCTTAGGTTGTAAGTAAATGTGGGATCAAAAGTCTTCGCATACCGTAGAAGTAAAGAGACGATAAGTACCTGGCTAAATATCATTCTCGTCATATGACTGCGATTTTTAACATGAGATCTGTCGCCATGATCCGTCGCTTAAAAGACAAACGGGCTCGGGACGTGTTTGTTTTAAAGATCATCCGCCGTTTTTTTTTTTTTTTTTTTTCCCCGGTGAACCCGTCCCGAAGTTGACAAAATCAGTAAGCTAAGAGTAAAATGATCTCCGTAAAGACAAAATGCTGATATAATAAATTTGATTGTGGGTATGTTATGATCATAAAAATGTGTGAAAAATTTGTTTAAAATGTTATGAATTTAAAGATTATTTATTTACTGTTTAATCTAATTATTTTAAATAGAAACAAAATTTCTATTTTCTTTTATCCACACATCTCTGATTAGGGGAATCAATCCATTCATCAAAAATGTGGCTACATAACGTTCATAAAAATGTAAGTAATATTATATCATTAAGTGAAAAAGTCGAAGGTTATTTATTTGTGTCATTCATTTATTACGGTATGAAAAGTTTATTTACTCTTTAATTATAATTTCAAACAAAACTTCTATTTCAATAAACCTACATATCGCAGAAGAAAGAAAGTATTAATTTCGTTTAGCAGGAATGATGGATACATCACATCCATCAAAGTGTGTGTGAAGTCAGTGTTTATATATATATATATATATATTGTTTAGTAATAATTTTAAAGAAAAGTAAAATTTCTATTCATACTAATTTACACACATTCCCAAAAAGAAAAAGAATTTCATTCATTCAAAATTTTAGGAATGGTGGCTACATCACATTCATAAAAGTGTATGCAGAATTTTTAGTACATTATGAAATCGAAGGTTATTTATTTACCCTTTGATAATAATTTTAAATCAAAGAAATTTTTTATTTACATTAGTCTACACATCGCAGAAAAGAATAATTTCTTTTTAAAAAGAATGATGGTTATATTGCATTCATAAAAGTTTATATAATGTTTGATAAATTATGAAGAGTTATATATTATGAAGAGAATATTTGATAAGTTTATTTACGTCATTTGTTTATTAAATAATAAAGTTTTTATTTACTTTTCAATTACAATTTTAAATTAAAAAAAAGCAAAATTTTAATTTATGTTAATTTATTCGTCTCCGGAAAAGGAAAAGCTAACTCCATTCAATAAGAATGGTTACTACATCACGTTCATAAAAGTGTGTGTAGAACATTTATGAAGTTAAAACGTCATAGGTTATTTGTTTACGTTATGAAGGATTTATTTGCTGTTAAATAAGATTTCTATTTACATTAATCTATAAGTCTCCAAAAAAGGAATAAAATAATTCAATTCATCAGGAATCTATCAGAATTTTTACTTGTCTATTAACGAGAAGCACATCACATTTATAATTATAAAAAATAAAAATAAAAGTACTACAATGAAATTGCTTATTGTATTACTAAGTTAAGATTTGGTTACTTAGGTTCCATTATTAATAAAACACAATTGAAATTCCTGTTCTTTTCAATCTACCTATCTCGAGAGGAAAAAGACATCCAGTAATGTAAAAATGAAAACAATCTACATGGTAAAAAAATATTTCCTTAAACATTACTGAAAAACTTATTTTATCTCCGAGCCAAATGGCCGCACTTAGTAAAAGAGTAATCATTTGCATGTATAAAGAAATCACGCAATAAATACTCTCAAACTACTGATACTACATATCATAATGGATATCTATCAGATATATTTAACAATGTATTGTCTTCTCAATAGAAATTTTCCTTAACACTAATCTTGAATGTTGACGAAAACAGATATGGATTTAGAAGTGACGTTAGTGATTAAAGCCGTTAAACACTTTACTTCAAGAACAATTCTCCCTAAATACTTTGTTTTCTCAATTCCCAACAAGGTCAATATCAATTTCAAGCTTGAGTACTCTTGTAATGGAATTGGCGTTTTATGTCCGATTTCATGACAGCTAAAGCATTCGGCTTAATTGGTACTCTTTTAAAATGATTATTCGAAGAATTTGCAATGTTAATGGCGTTACGATAAATCTAGAAGAATGATGAAGGAAGTTGTGATTAGAAAAATATTAAAAATGGTGTGCATGATTCGATGACGTTATAGAAAAGGAAGATGTATTGGAATTAAGTATTTAAGGTAATGACTTAGATAAAGCTTCTGCTAATAGGTTATCTTCTTATGTAATATTGCTGCATATGTCTAAAAAGCATTGCAAACATCGCCTACGAAAGGATATCGTAAAGGTTTAATTATTTCTAAGAAAAAGCCGAGATTTTTAATAGAATTTGTTCTGCATATCAATAGATTCTTAAGTATACAATGTTGTAAGCTACAGCTATTAATGTCGATTTGTTTGGTTTCAGGAAGCCGTAGATTGAAGTGAGCCGAAATATGGAGAAAGGTTTTGGTGGGAGCGATGTTTTGTTGATACATTGGAGGAAATTTTTACCACCCCGTGACGTAGGAAATCTGTTGGCTGTGAGCGACAGGGGCCATTCGAACTCTGGATCCGAAGAAAAGTCGTTCTATTAGCAGTGCTCTGAACAATTAGACGAAAAGGGATTCTCCTTCCGGTTAGTCATTATAAATGATCTTTAACTTCTGTCGTCATTGTTAAAGGCAGCAGCAAACTTACCCTCTAGTATCAGCGCAATGATGCTAGTTTAGTTTAGTTTTTATTAACGTCGCACTAGAAGCAACACGAGGGCTATTGGCGATGGACCTCGTAATTTTGAACCACGGTCAAGTGACGAGGACGACACCTGAGCTGGCACTCCCCTCTCCTAATTTCCACACCACGACAAACGGAGGACTTTAGGCCCCGAACAGATTTAACTTGCATCAGCCCCGGCTACACGGCGGGTTTTTGGCGGCCAAGGATCGAACCCGCGACTGAACGAAAACTTCCGGCCGCGAGTCCACGACTTTGACCACTAGGCTACCGCGGCCCGCGCAATGATACTAAAGAAAATTTTTGGACGATATTTTTAGAGAAAGTTGGTTTTCCAATCATTTCTGCACTTCGTATACATCTCCTACTGTGATATTGAATGCCTTTTGAATACTTTCATTTGATGTCATCAGCTGTCTCTAGCTGAGATAGTGGGTCTATTTGACGCACGCGCTGGTATAAAAAAAAAAAAAATTGTGAGTGGGTGCCTTAGTTAAACGTTCAGAAAAAAGTTTTTAGCTTTGAAGGTACAAACAACCAGTAGCTCTAGGCTGTTCTTACATCTAGTTTTAAGTCCTGTGTCACCACTTCGGAGGGTTGATGTTTTCCCGCCACATTGGGGTCTACTTCCTCCATAACAATACTCATTCCAACTGAAACCCTTTTTCAACATTCTCAACGCAACAGTAAACAAATCCCCCAACACGCACTGAACAGCTGATCTCCCTTAACCACATCCTATTCATCTATTCTCTTCACCAGTAGTTTTACTACACGCTTCCTCCCCCAAAGACAAACTGAGCTTACGCTGAAGATTTTGTATCGAAATTTTCTCTCCTTTTACTTCATTTCTACACCTAACTTCTTCTCATCTTCATAAAAAACGTTATATAATTAAAACTTTAAAAATAACATAATTGTAATTATTTATAATTAGAAAGAAAAGAACTATCTCAAAAAAAAAATATCTTCAAAATCTTGAGTTCTACAATGACAACCTTCGAAAGGTCAAAAACCGCTGGGATAAATATATAATTCTAGGTGGTAAGCTATCCAGAGAAATCTTAAAAATAATAAATAAAAACTAAGTTTCCACCTCGATTATTTTTTATCATAATTAAAATTTACGATAACTCGGGGTAATAATTGAAACTTAACGATAATGCGGGTTACTTCAATCTACGGCTTCCTGAAACCAAGCACATCCCCCGGAACTGTAGAAATTTACAACAGTGTGTACATAAAGTTCAATTAATGTACAGAATAAGTTTTATCCAGATAGCTCGGTTATTTCTTAGTAAAAATTAAAACTTTACAATACGCCTTCGTATTTTAAATAACGGTTTTAACTAATCGTTAAATGTATTAAAGTTTAATTTTGTATAAAATATTTCTTTGCAAGGGAATTTAATGTCCTCGTCGAATATTTCTTTTATTTAATTCATTTTTTATTTCTTTGATAAGAGCAAAGTGTTTCTAAACACACAAAATATTGCTTCACTTGTTAATTCATTTCGTTACTGATGAATTCTAAAAATGCGTTTAATTATTTTTGTAGATATGGTATTATTACTCATAAAAAATAACTCGGATGAGCTTAACATTTCTAAAATAAACTGACTATTCATTTCCATGAAGCTTAATTGTTTATTCCATCTCCATCTTGTCTTATCGCTCAAAGCATAAAAACTTTTCATATATAAAAACGATGTCAGCTTTTAACAAAAAGGAAGAAAGAAAGTGACTTTGCGATAAAAATCTAATTGCTGAATTAAATATATTCGAATATCAAAGCAAACAAAAATATTAAAATAGACAATAAAAATTCTGTTCAGATATGAAAATGAAAGCAAACGATAAATTATTAAATCAAATGTATCTTACAAGAAATGTAACTATTGATGCAGTAAAATGAAATTATAAAATAAATCTTTACAGTATGTTAATCTAATCTTAACACACCCAAAGAGCTACTTTATTCTGTTTATTCGAATATGTTTCAAACATTCTATTCATATTCTAAAGCGTTTCAGAGATTCATTTTTACTAACCTTAACGATAATCTAAAAAATCCATTATACTGAATAATCAAACAAAAAAGAGTGAAACTGTATATGAAAGAATTTTTATACAGAAGTTATCCCCCCTAACGGAATTCTTTGAACAAAATATTATTGTATCCAACATTTTTCAAAAGAGATAAATACCTTAATTCATTTCGCTAGAAAACGAAGTACGTTAAAGTTTTGAAATGTATTAATCTAATCCCATTCTGCTTCTGCTTTGAAAATACGAATTCTAAATTAATATTCGAAATTCATACGAATATAAATACGAATACCTAGTAAATGTCCTTCTGTACTTTAGATGATTAAAAAATAACTTTAATTAACACTTGGAAATTATCTACCTTCCGTATCAACTTTATAATAATCCTAATTATAATCAAATGCGAAAAAAAAAACCTAACTTCAATCTTCCATTCCAAGTTTATAACTGAACTAATTCATTCTAAAACTTTTAGAAATAAAACAATGTTTCATTGCCAGATACATAATTATAAAATTTCATAACGAATAAAAAAATATTTGGTCGGCAGATGATATTTTTACAAATACATTACTGATCAGATTCGAATTTCAAAAGCAGACGAATTTTACAGAATTTCTGAAATCAAAATATCTACGCATAAATAAATAAAATAAAATACAAGAATGTGAATACAACTTGGCATAATAAAAATAAAAAATTAATAATTATATTACAAATATCCTTTTCTTCTTCTTATTTTATTTATATTAAAGAGAAATTTTAAAATAAGCGATATTTGTTGTTAAATTCAAGCTTCGAAAACATTTAAAAGACATCAATAATTCCATTGAGCTTTGGACTATTTGAATAACAAATATTTACATCTAAGTACATTATGAAAAAGAATGCCCTGTTAAATTACGCACTTCCCCTTTAAATATTCTTATTACTTACTCATAAGGAAACAACGGCTGTCATGAAAACTTTTGAATATAATAAAATGATATACGCAAATATGCTTTGTTTCCATTGTTATAATTAATAATTTTCAATAAAAACATATAATTTATATCACTTTTATTTACTTGTTTATCCTGCATTGCTTTTCCGTAAACACAATAACTTACTATTAGTCATAAAGGATAACGTTATTACTCTTATTTTTATATAATTACATTTTGTAAAAAATAAAGTAATCAGTATTGATTTTTGGTAAATTGACGTAATAAATTACATATTTGTGTGGAAAATTACATTGAATTAGAGCATATATTGAGGATACTCTTCCCTTTTTTAATTGTTACAGTATTACCGAGTGGCAGTTACAATAAAAAGCAATAGAATAAGTAACATAAATAATGTTTAAATTTCTACATACTGAATACTGGAATTTCCTTAAAAATAAAACAAATATTTTATTAAAATACTTTACAATCATTCAGGGGAGAAAAAAAAAAAAAAAGGACTGACCAGTTAAAAAACATTAAATAATATCAATCAAAGCTTTCAAAGAATTATTTATACTTAAATATAAAAAAACATGAAGTTTCAACTTTCTTCTTTAAAAAATTAAATGCTTGATAACGAATGGCTGATTCAATTTTACTGCATTTTAAAACCAGTTATTTCATATTTGACCTATTTATTTTATAATTTTGTTACTTAACATTTTATTCAATCGACTAAAAAATATTTAATACTTATTTTCTTTTCATATTTTCATGTCTCATTAAAAAATTATGTTATAAGATACACAAAGAGTTATTTAGATCGCATCAAATAAGTATAAATATATCAATATCTTATGAATCATAAATATTTGATTCCATTTTCAAGCTCTCTTATTTGTATACTTTTTCGACTTCATCACAATTAAAATTATCATTCTTAAAATTTTATCACAATTTTTCCATTACATTCATTGCAATCATTTTTATATCAATATGGCATGCTTATTCAACATATTTGATGCAATTTTAAATACATTAGGTATTTATGTTAGAATAAAATTTAATTCAAGTTTTTTTTATATATATATAATTTTTTTTCTTTTGACGTGTAAAATTTTAATGACAAAAGAACAAAACATGGAACAGTATTTATGTTGCCGCTGACAAATATTTCGAATTCATTTTCAAGTTATTCTACCATACGACTTTTTTTACTAAGTTTTTGTGGGGGGGGGGTGCACTTTGTTGCCAAACTTTAATTTTTCAAAATTATTTATTTATTTCAAACAAGAAATTTTTTGTGCATATTTTAATCCAGTTTTGTTTCATTTCACAACTTTGGTTATCTTCACATTTGGCCAATATATTGTATTAAATTTATTATAAAGACATTTAAAAACATTTGTTTCTTTTAAACACGATTCACAATAACAAGTGAAATGATCTAAATGGAATAATAATGGGAATTGTGGAACAATATTCGTATTGCCGCTGATCATTATCGCAAATTTATTTTCAATTTATTTTACCGAACGATTTCTTACAGAGTATTAATTTTTCTTATTCACATTGCTTTGTTGCCAAACTTCTTTTTTTTTTCTTCAGATTTCTTTATTTTTCAAAAAAGAATTTTTAAATTTACGATATTATTTTATTTCAATACCTTGCCATTTTCGTACTTGGCTGCTATATTTATAAACTTTGTTGCACAAACATTTACTTTAAAAAAACTGTTACAAATATTAGTATCTTTCAAATATTTTTGTTTCTTACGAAAATGGCTATCACAAAGATCTATTAAATCACATCAGTCATTTCAAAACGTAATACAACGTTATACATAATAAAAACGTTTGCTTTCTTTAGCGGAGAAAAACCGGCTCTTGAATTTTTTATATATTTTTTTTTTATTTACTTCTCTTTTTGGTTTTATTTTTCTCGCAACGTTTTACATTTTATTTATTTGATTAGCCGTATCATAGGCTGTATCATAGCAATTGCTCTATCATTTCAGAGCAGAGAAATTTACTGCTTGGAGATTTTCTCACATTTTCTTGGAGAAGAGCATTGCTGGAACTAATGGAACCACTTTTCTTCTGGTTGACTTGGCAGAGAAAATGTAGCTCTTTTTTTCGAAAGCTGTTGGTGGAAAAAAACTTGAGCTTTGTGTTCACACATTGGGCGGAGTTCTAGTAAAATAAAAAAAGATAAAAACAGGAATGCTGTCGATAAAAAAAAGTGTGGTGAAAGAGTTGTCCTTTCTTCATTTCCCACGTTTTTTCCCCCTTTTCTTTTATTTAATATACTTTTCAAGAAATGGTTCATTAATATGTTACAATCGGTATAATTCTTTCAAAGAACTGTAATTTCTGGTAATGATTTATGATTGATATTGAGGTAGCCTGCGATTATGTTGTGTACTTTTTGCACAAAAATAAATTAGCATAATTTCGTCAGTTTTACTGCTATTCTTTTATAAATTATTTTCTTTTTTATGTATGATATTAAATCTGTGAATATCTTGTAAAAAGATTGTTGATTTTGTTTAATGAACATTACATAAAGACACATTGAAAAACATCTATTAGATCTCGTCTTGTTCAGACAAATGACAGGAATGCCATTTAAGTGCATGTTGTTTTTGTATTTTCCAATTTTCATACAAATTGATATCAGACTTAAGGATGCAGTCTACCGGCCATTTTGATTTCTTCAGTTTAATGTTAATCCTATGGAATTTTGACCTTTGTTCTCAAATCTTTACTATTTGATCTATTTGAATGCAATAAAATGCATCTGAAACAGCAAAAAATAATGAATGCTTCTGTGGGATTACTTTTTCCTCCAATTTTTGAAATATTTCTTCAAGACCAGAAAACTCGCTGCGAATTATTAAAATAGAGATAAAAATACTTTTAAAAATCAGAGGGAAAAATTAATTTCGCAGAATTCTTCATTATTTTTCTCTCTTTCAGATGCACTTCATTGCATTCAAACAGATGAAATAGTAAAGATATGAAAACTGTAGACAAAATTTCAAAGGATTAACATTACGTCCACGAAATCAAAATGGCCTATAGACGGGAGCCTTAAGATCTCGATCAAACCGAAGATACTATTTATACCAATAAATTTTCCACACAAAAATCTTTAATAGAGCCGGGGTCTTGGACGAGCGATTCGTCTCTATTTTGACACAAGCCTTGAGCTTTGTCATTGATCCTTGAAGTAAATTAAATTCGGAACATTAATTTTTAAAACTAATGATTAGTTAGTTTTCTCTGCGAAAAAAGTGAATCATGTCAATAGCACTAAACTTCAATGAAAAGGCTACTGATATTTATGTTGGGTTGACATGCAGTCACCTTTAGTCAACACAGAAAAATCATCGGTCTAATCCTACATCACATACCTATTCACGATTGGCTGATCACCTTCTGACTTAGGAGCTATAAGAGAACAGCCGGCAACGGACTTCTCAAAATTTTGAACTAAATAACGGGGGATACACTTGAG
>BMAW01129511.1:195144-205312 GCA_019974015.1 Nephila pilipes | reverse complement strand
TACAATGTCTAATTCTCAATTGGAAACTGGACTGTAAGCCAAAACACCCAAAACTCTGGTAAAACTCTCACGCCAAGTATCTACAAATACCACGTCCTCATTCTCAAGAATCGTCAGAAAACCTGCAGGCCGAAAGCATGCCTTTTGCACTAATTATGTTTATATAGTCAACATTTGCATATATGTGAGTCATCTTCGTATTATTTCGGGTGGAAGGTCAAAACTAAGTATATTTCAAATCCTATAGACATATAATGCGATCTTGTACCTGAAATATTAGTACCAAGACTCTGACGGTTGGGAGTGAACTAGAAAATGCTCTGCCATGTCGGCAGGCTAGCAGTTCTAAAAGGGTTAAAGACAAGTTCTCTTAGCTTCCATGTGATTTTAATCAACTTTTAATTGGTTATAAAAACCAGTTTATATTAATTTTTAATTTATTTGTACCTTAAAATTTTATTTTAACAAAATAATTTCAGTGTTGATATCCCATTACAAAAACTCTAAGTAAATATTTCTTTTTTTCGTAAAATACTTTTGCGTCACAATTAACAAATTTTTAGAGGCCATTGCATAAGTATAAAATGCAATTATCTTTGAAACAAACTCTTAAGAATAATTCATTAAAGCACATAAAAGTCACCAGTATTCATTTCTACATGAATAAGAGATTGGGGGGGGGGGAGAGAGATTTGAAATAGATATTAAGAATAATAAAAAAAAAAAAAAAAAAGATCCCGAAACAAGACCAAATTTGAATGTTCTCATTCCAGTCCTGGAAAAAAAAGCCCAGAGACTGTATCGTCTGCAAGCCCCTTGGGTGCCCATTAGTCCACTCATGGGCCACGAGAAACAACTAAACGGTTCATTCTTCTAATGAGCCGTCTTTCCCATCGGGGGTCCCATTAAAATGTTGCTAATAGTCCCTCTGTGGGTGCGATGAGATATTAAAGATCGTTTAGGCCATCCAAAGGGTCTCGTAAAAGATCAGTCGGTGTCTTTGATGGGTTAAGTGGCGCATTTACTAATATGCCTGTCCCATGCCGATTCCATGTTGGAGTCCGGCCTTGAGAAGGGTGGTTGGAATTTCGATAAAAGGTGTTTGGTTGTTATTGGACGAGGAAAACTTCGCCATTAGGAATATGATTGGAATCACGTGATGGCATACGTAGAGATTCACTTTATACAAAGCTTAGTTGAGATGGGTCATAATTCTGTGGAGATATAAAAATGCTAGTCCTGTTTGTGCGTATTCCAAATTACGACGGATGTCTTCAGCTGGTGCCATTCAAATCAATTTGAAGTTTTTTTTTTAAAAAAAAACTTCGAATTATTATTTATTTCCTTTTTCTTAATATCGACCTCTAGATTTAGATCAGAAGCTTTAATATTTTTTTTGGACCTATTTGCCTAAAATAGACTAAATCAACAATCCCTTCCAAAATTGACTCGAAATCTCACGCTCTCTTTACCACATACAAATATTTTAACTCTTTTACTCCCAAGGTAAATATATTCTCTTAAAAATCTTTAAAAAATATATGATTCTGTAGTAAAAAGGAAAGGGGGTATTTCATTCAAAAACTACGTACAAACATATTGAAATCAAAAGCAGAAACCTTACTTTATTGGAAAATTGATGCGGTTATATATATATATATATATATATATATATATATGGAGGGATATCGTAACGTGTTTTAATTATAACTAAAAACAAACAAGATATCCAGATAAAATTTATTCAGCGTATTAATTATTTTTTATGTACATAATATTGTAAATTACAGCTATTAATATTGATTTATAAGGTTTCAGGAAGCTCTAGAATGAGAAACACTGGAAGAAACGTAAAGTTTTTGATGGTGATTACGTAGAGAAGTTTCAAGAATATTAAATAAAAATTACGTTCCGGTAACGATTTTGATAGTAATTAAGACTTCACGAAACCCCGGGAAAATCATTAAAAATAAACGATATTATTCAATCTATGGCTTCTTAAAATCAAACAAATTACCATTAACAACTGTCATTTACTACGTTATATTCATAATGATCGATTAATATGTTTGTATATATGAGTATAGTAATGTAAAAAATATAAAGTGCAAATATGAAACTCTATATATAAGCTAATCATAAATATATTTATGTATATATACATATATGTGTGTGTGCGTGAGTGAGTGTTAAATTATGAAGGAAAAAAATCATTGCATATAAGCAAATCAGAAAGTACTTAAAAAATTACTTTTTTTATCTTCCTCAAAAACCTATAAAAAAAAAGAAAAAAAATATGTAAGAATCGGCTACAAAGTAATTTAAAATGCCGTTTCTGGCTTTGGACAGACATGCATTGTCAAGCATGTCTTATGGATCTAAACCATCAAACTCTGCAAAATATTTTATAACAAAAATCAAATCAACAATTCCTAAAGAAACTAATGAATAACGGCTACATATCCGAAATTACATATGAATAGATTAGTACATTTAAAGAAACATTATTCTAACTTAGCATATTTAAAATAACCTATGACATACAAAATATTCATAAATTAAATCTTCCAAGAAATAAATATTAATCAAGTTAAGAAGTAGATATAATCAAGAAATTTCCTATACCCACTCTTAATATGGAAACTCATCAAATTTAAACTTTCTAAAACGTATCCCGAAGTTGACTTGCGTTATAAATATTAAACATTATTTTATAATAATAATAACAGTACAAAGTTTAAAAACACTTTTTTTTTTTGAAAGCGAAACTGGGTGTGTTTTTATGCTGTGCAAAGTTGAGACTGTGTCGTGTGAACGCAACATTGATGCCAGTTGGTACTCAGAAATCGGATTCGTTCTTGACTCAGAGCTAGTTTTGTGGTTATTCGTATAAGTAGAATTTCTTAGTAATTTTGGTTAAAGGGGCCTGAAAGTTCCTAATCCAGGTTCATAATAATATTTGTTTTTTGAATCATTCAGATAACATAATAAATATGAATTTGATTTCCTCTTTTCCGGTTTTTTTTTTTTTTTTTTGCCTCAAGTTTTACTGAGTATCGATGTCTCAAACCCTTAATAGTAACGATGCTGGGTACCGCAATTTTTTAATATTTTTTTTTATTTGTTTCAATACATAATATATCAATTTCATTTTTTATGAATTCTCATTGGCCGAATTGAAAACAGCGTTCTTAAACACATCTGAGCAGTTACTTTGTCAAATCTGAATTCCTTGTGTGTTCTACTTTTATTAATCTAATAATTAAAGTTAACTAATCTAGTTATATGTATGGCTCTATATTTAGATACAAATCTTCTATTTGAATTTCAAATATTATTCATTTATACTAAGTTACATTTCATAAGCAGGAAAAAACCTGTATCAATTAAACGCTGTGCGAATATGAATGAGTCATGAGCAAAAGATATATATTCCAAATTTAACATTATAAGAAGTTTTATTTTATTTAAGTATAAAACATCGTGAAATATCTTAAGGAAACTTAAATGCTGAAATGCTTCAAAATTTTTACATTTTTTTTTATATAACACATCAATCAATAACTCCCGAGACTAACCCAGAGATGGCGCTCGTAGTAAACCAGTAACCAGGTCTTTCTAGAGTACTAACCTTTGCTTGAAACGTGTCAAAATTTTAAGTCGATCGGACCAGAAACAGCTGAGTTATCGAGGTTGGAGTAAAGTCGTTTTGTAGTTTGTTTAAAAAATGGAAAAAACCGAGTTTCGTGTTCTGATAAAACATTGTTTTTTAATGGGTAAAAACACCGTGCAAGCGAAACAATGGATTGAAAAATGTTACCCGGACTCTTGTCCATCAAAAGCAACGATTTGTCGGTGGTTTGCCGAGTTTAAACGTGGTCGTACCGACACAAATGACGCGGAACGCTCGGGTAGACCTGTGGAAGCCGTTACACCGGAAAATGTGAGTGAAGTGACAAAAATTATAATGAAAGATCGTAAAGTGAAGCTCCGTGAGATTGCTGAGATGACACAGATATCATATGGAAGTGTATTTACTGAAAAAGGTTTTTTGAAGTGAAGTGAAAAAGGTTTTTTCCAAGTGGGTGCCGCGATTGCTTTCGATGGAACAAAAACAGCAACGAGTCGATGATTCAGAAAGCTGTTTATCGCTATTTACTCGCAACAAAAAAGATTTCTTGCGGGGGAAAAAAAATTTTGAAAAAGCGTTGGAACGATTGTATCACCCTAAAAGGTGATTAACAAAAGGTGTTATGTTGATGAATAAAAAAAAATTTTGCAAAAAAAATGTTGTTTTCAATATTAGACTCGGGAGTTTTTGATTGATGTGTTATATTTTGTTGTTAATAAATAAAGAGAACTTCACTAAATTCTTAGACATGTCATTTAGGAGAATTTAATTAGTTGTTCGAAAAAGGAATTTTAAGATTATATACAAACGTGCAACATCTGTAATTCCGTTTTTCTCAAAATGTGTTTAACTAGATTTTGATACACTTCCTTAAAAATCTATTTTATCCATAGAGCTGATATATCCTACTTTGGGAAATGAACCTATTTTCCACACAATAAACATAACTTTTTCCTAATGAACACTCACAAGTTTAGGTATGGCCCATATATGGTATGAGTTTTGGATTATAAAATTTAAAACATTTTAAATTTTATTAAATTCGCTTTTTGAAATTACAATTATGCTCAAAGTGAGGAATGTTATATTTAGAAGTACTAATTATGTAAATTTTTAAAGTTATTAATGCAGTATAATTTTTGCAAGATGTACCTAAAAGAAAGTGCGTGAGTTACAAATGCAAATACAACTATTGGTTATAAAATGGGTCGTGCATAATTGTTTGTGTTTATAAACGCGATTTTCTTTCCAAGATCAGATACATCAGTACAAAGATACCTCAGCGTTATACCAATACGCAGATTTTTCCAGCCAAATAATGCTTAGGAAATACTAAATAAACTGATACTAAATAACTTCAATGATATGAAAAGAATTATAACACAAAAGCAACTTTTGGTAATAAAAATTAATCTATGCTTTTACTAAACATTTCTTAATTTAAAAAAATAAGCTATTTCATTTTATTTCAAATCAAAGTTAAATAAATTCTATTTCGAACATACATTGGTCTGAATAAAATAATCGGTTATAGTTATTTAATTTTGTTTGAAATCTTTGAGATAAATACTTTTTAATGTTAAAATACTCTTAATGCTTTTTTGCCACTTAAGGGGCTATTGTTTTAGTGGATCAATTTTGGCGTTCCGGATCACTTATCAATTTTTTATCGTTTGCTTCAATTTTAATTACATTTAGCTTAAATATATTCAGTGTAATAATTTCTCGTTTTGTTTGATTTTAATATCGGAAAAGTTGACTATTGTCCATTTCTCGATATTTCATCGTTTACTTTAATTCTTACATTTAATTGAGTAATTTAATAGTAATTATAAAAAAAAAAAAGAAGCGCAAATTTGGTAACTAAATCTGTTCTTTGCAAAACTTTGCTCATAGAACTTTCAATTTTAATTATAAAAGGTTTTAGTGTTTTATTGGTTTTTTTTTTTTTTATTTATTTACTTAAAGATTTAAAAGTAATTCTTCATATTTTTGTCCTTGTTCCTTGATTTTATTTCATTCGGTTAGGCATATATGAAAATAAATTTTTTGACGCACAACAGCATTGCTGTAACTGTTTTCTATACGTTGATGTAACGTTTTATTTTCGTTCGAAGAAATTTCACAATTTGTTTGAATTTGTAACACAGAATTTTAGTCAGCTATCAATGCATTCCTCCTTCCTTCGAGACAATTTCTAATGGAACAAAAAATAAATTCGTCTGCATTTAAAAGTGGACATTATTGCAAAATTATGTGTACTCGTTTATCATTAACTGACAGCAGTTAATTCCTCGGCGATTCATACAACAAGAAAATTATTTAACAACCAATTTCTCAATTTTTTCAAAAACATTCGAACAATTTTGTTTTCGCTCTAACATTTTTTATTTAATCTATTTGTAACAACATTTCTTTTTGTATCTGTCTATGCATTAAATTCAACATTTTCCAAGTTGAATCTGTATTTAAGAAGAAACTCTCCATAAAATCTTTCAAATATTTTATATTAAACGCTATTAAAAAGTTACAAAGTATTTTAGGTAATTTATTGATTTTTGAACTATGTTTCTCATAACACCACGTTTTCAGGGGTTTTGTTAATTAAAAATATCATAAATGACTTAAGAAAAGCTTAGTCCATTGCAGGTTTAAAATTATTCCTAAAATAATTCTATTCGTTCAATAATTCTCTACAGGCTTATTAAAACTGTAAATTAAGTACTGTAAAGTTTTAATTGTTACTAATAAATGACCGAGATATCTGAATAAAATTTATTCTGTATATTTATTAATCCTTATGTAAATTATGTAAATTACAGCTATTCACGTGAATTTGTTTGGTTACATGAAGTCGCAGATTGAAGTTACCCGCAGTACAGTGTGGACAGAGTTTAATCTGCTGAATTTTACACTGACGGTCTTCCAAAAGTCACGAAACGCTGGGAGAAATGTATAACTCTGAAAGTTCTCTATGTATCGGAGTCTTAAGGAGAATAAAAAAAATTAAGTATCAGTTATTTTTTGTCGTAATTAAAAACTCTACAATACCCAGAGTAATAATTAAAACTGTACTGTACTGCGGGTTACTTCAATCTACGTCTCCTTGAAATTAATCAAATTTACACCAATAGATGTTATTTACAACAGTATATACAAAAGAATTAGTTCATATGCAAAAGAAGTTTTATCCAGAGATCTCGGTTATTTCCTTGAAATAATTGAAAATTTACATACTTCCCCGTATTTCACTTGTAAGACATCTCACGTGTTCTAAAGCTTTAAAATTTTGTCTTCCTCTTCCTCAGTACTTTTTCACCTAGAACATTCTTAAAAAATTCTACCTCTCTTCTTCGATCTTTAACAGTAGCTGGGGTAGTCTAGTGGTCATGGTCATAGACGTGCGACCGTCGTTCTTTTCGTCAAATCGTGGGTTCGGGCCCTGATGCCACCAAAGACCGTCATGTAGCGGAGCTGATGCACATTAAATCTGGCCAATTTCGCAAGTCCTTATTCTGACGTGGTGTGGAATTTTTGAGAGATGGTGCCATCTTAGGTGTCGTCGTCAGTACTTGACCGGGGTTCAAAATGACGAGGTCTGTCGCCAATAGGCCTCCTGTTTTTTCTCAGTACGACATTAATAAACAGTCACGTCACATTTACTCATCCCATTTAAGAATAATAAATCTCAAACTAATAATTCATCTGTCAGGTTTTTTTTTTTTTTTGAAAGTGTGTTCGTCTAACTATGCAACTTATGATAATGTACAACGCTTCAGTTTTTATTCAAACACTTTCAGCTTAATTGAGAAATATTCACGCTTTTTTTAAATTTTATTTATGATGATGATAAACTGTCCTTTTCAGTACCGTTTTATTTAATCTCTTGATGAAGAAAGAATTATTATATTATTATTTTCAGCTTTTTTTTAAAAAAATTTTTAATTTATTAATTTAATTTTACTCTTTTTCTCACATAGACTTTTTTTTAATTTAATTATGTGTATTATTTTGAGTTCTGTCATACCTTAGAAGTACTTATTTTCGAATTTTTCGTCAGCCATCGGAGAAATATCGCCTGTCGACAAAATAAAGGTGCTCAGTAAGTATACGAGGAGTGTTAAGAAATACTTTAAAAGCCTTAAACCTCGACATAATTCACTATATTGTAAATCGTGGTCTACCAACTAATAATAAGATTTCATCAATTGTTTTACCGTCTCTGAAAAGTTTTAGAATCACTTTTCTTTCAGAATAACAGGTTTCTGTAAACTTACGACCCATACGGAAAATTTCCGCCTTGTCTATCAAATTTTAATTGCGTATCAACATATATATACCTCAATATAAGTGATGTTACTTTATGACAAGGAAATCACTGATCCAATCACAAAACATTTGCAAATATTTGTGTTAGTTTCAGAGTACGAATAGTTTTTTTGCACTCTACAAAATCACTAAACTTTATTTTTTTAATTTTTTTTTTTTTTTTTTTTTTTTTTTTTTTGAAAAACAATTCAATGTGTTAATTCAGTGTTTTGCATCAAGATTCATATTTGTAAAGCAATGTTTTGTACTATGAAATTATTTCATTTCAATTAGCATAAAAGCATAATTGTTTTCGTAAAGATGTTTTTCTGTGGCAAAAATTTCTACTTTCAACGTATATACAAATATAAAGAACGTTGATAAACATCTAAAAATCCTACAGATGGAATAAAGGACTAAAAGACAGAGGCCCTGAAGGATAACAAAATGATACTGAAAAAAAGTTAATTGTATTATTTCAACAACTTATGCAGCTAATTGAATGCGGGAGTTTTATCTTCCATTGCAGTTTGCTTCAAAATGAGAGGGAAAAGCTATGCATTCTCACTTAGAGACAAAGAAAGCGGTTAAAAGAAACACGGAATGGGAGACAGGTCTATCTCAGCATGAAGTCATAAAAACATTTTGCTACCTTAACATCTGTCGTCGAGTTTTCACCTTCGTACATTCTGGACCTATCTGCTCCCTCCAAGACATTCCCACAGTATAACTTAACCCCCCCCCCATCTCCTTCAACATTAGTGAATATGGCTACTCATCTCCGCAGGGGTTGAAGAGGGGTTGGAAAACTTACATGATGGGGCGCACTCATCGGGGGGTCAAAATATGAGCTTATTTGTTGACCTTTGTGGCCAGCCACAATTGGGCAGTTGGTGGGGGGTGGTTCGAAGATTTTTTTGATTCTGGAAAGTAACAAGTTCAAGTGCAATATTAGCACACTGTGAAAGAGACGGGGACATGAAAGAAAAGTGAGTGTAGAATGCCGGGTAGTTAACGAGCGGAAAAAGATACTAATAGGCAAGAAAAATGGTAGCTAGATTCTCAAAATTTCTTTGCATTGTGCTGAAATGTTACATCATTCTTTTTTTAGGAAATATTTCTAAGAAATGCAGTAAAAGTTCCTAAATATAGAACTAAAAAGTTCATAAAATGCCCTTCAGGGTATCTGAACTCATTCTATGAATAACAGTGATAATTTTTTTATTGAGTAAAAATTAGCTTCTGAGTCGAATAAATGTCTATAATTTCTCAATAGTAACAATAATAATACTTTTATTGAGATTTTTTTTTCAAAATTTTTTTTTCTCAAAAATTTCAAAAATATTAGATTTAATTTTTTAGGAACTTTTCGCAACCAAAATAAATGCTTTTGTTTCGCATTTCCACTACAATAATACGACATTAACAAAAGTTTACTAGATTCGAAGACCTTCTACATGATTCATAGCATTTTTTCATTTATTTCTAAGAATATATTATATCATAAATTAAAAATAATTACTCAAAGAGAATGTTTTTAGTTCAAGCACTAGAGTATTATCCTAATCGCCTAATGTTAACACATTTCAATATCAAATTTTTAGTTAGGAAACTTTATTTAAAAGCATATTAAATGTAATGGTATTTAAAGTCACATGAAAATTTTTTAACATTTATAAATAATTCTTTCCTATTTACTAATTCATGAAGAAAGCCTGAATAATTTATTTTAAATAATTAAAATGACATTTAAATACTCACTTGTGGTATTTATATAATTTTTCCTGTTCTTGTTAACTCCCTGATATTTCCATTTCTAAGCGTCGTAGAACCAAAATAATAAAAACGCTTTAGAAATGAGTTTTTTGTAAGGCGGTTACCAATACTTTTATACTAACGACTAAGGTTGATTAATTGATTGCTTGTAGTAAAATTCTTTTTCGACTTAACCTCAAATTTTCCATTATTATGTATGTTTTCGTGACTAGTAATTAATGCAAGAGAAGACAAGAACTTCAACAAATGTAGCTTAATTTTCCAAAAAAATTATAAATGAAATTTAAAAAAATACTCGTTATAAGTATATCAACATCCAAAATTTAAAAGACAGCCAGGGTTTTTTTTTTTTTTTTTTTTTAACATTCACCATTTAATGAATGAAAATAAAAGTAAAAAATATTGTTTTCATCAGTGATTTCGATGGAGGCACTCAAGATATCTTAGGGGACG
>BMAW01129511.1:162168-195044 GCA_019974015.1 Nephila pilipes | reverse complement strand
TATATATATATTTTTTTTTTTATTTATATATATATATATATATATATATATATATATATATATATATATATATATATATATATATATATATATATATATATATCACAATGTGTGTACGTATGATTCTGCTCAATCAAAAAAGCTTATATTTAAAAGTTTTAAACAGATCATGATATGACTAAGATTTCCATCAATACATTACACTACAATACACATTAAACTTACACTCTTAAACTTACTGAGTTTCTTACTTTTCTTCTCAGTGCTAGAGTACTGCTTTCAATTGCATGGAATGAAATGCATTTGAAAGAGAGTGAACAAAAATGAATGTATCAGCATGATTCTTATCCTTTTCTGATTCTTGGAAGCATTTTTTAAACATTTATTAAGGATCCGAAAATTCGCAACTGTATTGATGATTTCCAGGACTGGAGTCGATAATCCCCTCCCCCTGAAAAGGGGGTGAATAGTGACTTTTTTCTCCCAAGAAGAGGGTGGTGAGTAATTTTTTTTCCTCAACGGTAGTAGTGATGGTTTTATTTATTTATTTTAGAAGGGTGCGGTGAGGCCAAAAAAGTTTGGGAACTTATGATTTATATAACTTTCACTAATTAAATTCAACAAAACCATATATGAAACAATACACCTCCTCAAATACAATTTTTTTTAAAAAAAAAAATTGGCATCCATATAGCCTTCGGAGGATCTGAAAATATCATGCTTTTGTGTTTTGAGTGGGATTTTTTTTTAAAAAAAATTTAACTCAGAAGTTCCTGCAGGAACGTCATGTTTACGATGGGCAAGAATGTATGTTACTTGTATCAGACAGAAAAGAGCTTCTGTGCTCTACAAAGATGAGTCCCGGTTTATTTTGCAGAGTGATTCAGAGTATTCACTCATCTGGAGATAACAAGGCACCAGTTATAACCTATCTGACAACGTTGAAAGACACTGTGATGGAGGAGATGGAATCATAGTTTAGGCTGAAATCTATCTAGGTAGTCGCACTGACCTGCATGTGCTCCAAGGAAGAACTCTGACTATTGGAAAAAATTGGAAGGAAATCATTGTTATAATGTCATATTAAATGCTAGTGCTATGGGTGGTAAATACATCCTAATAGATGATAATGTCAGGCCTCACCGAGATAAGCTTGTTGATTAATATTTTGAGAGCAAGGTTTATCGAGCGAGCGAATAGAATATCCAGTTCGAATTCCGGAGCTTTTAAGAAGCCATTTCGTAAAGTTATTGTTACGAAGAAATAACCGAGATATCTGAATAAAATTTATTCTGCACATGAATGGATCCTTATGCACATATAATGCCGCCAATTAGTACTATTTATGTAGTTTTGTTTGGTTTCAAGAAGCCTCATACTGAAATAACCTGCCGTGTAGAGAAGAAAATCATCTGAGTTCGATAATAATAACGGCTTTCGAAACATCTAGAAACACTGGAAGAAATGTATAACTCTGCCTGATGACAATGAAGTATAAAGTCTTAAGAGTAATAAATAAAAATTGTGCCTATGTTATTTTTAGAAATAATTAAAACTCTACAATACTGTAGGTTATTTCAATATACGGCTTTCTAAATCCAAACATATGAGCATGAATAGCTGTAATTTACAACATCATACACATAAGGATCAATAAATTTACAGAATAAATTTTATCTAGATACCTCGATTATTTCTTAGTAATAATTAAGCTACTACGACGCCGATCGAACTATGGAAAGTCGATGTATTACTAGTATTTGAGAGGATGATTTCCTTTTTTTTAAAACATATTTATTTAATTTTTTCACAACTAAAGTAATTTTTTTAATCAAATATTAGATTTTTGTAAAAAAAAAAAGTAAATCTTTATTTGGAAACCATACTTGTTGTTAAAAGTATATAAAATTCAACTAACTATTTAAAGCAAAACTTTTCCAAATTTCGTGCGGGTATGTGTGTGGGGAGGGGGTTAATATTCATTTGTTTTCGAATTAAACTCAAAAAACTAGTTGTATCTGGATCTTTTATGAATAAAATATATTTTAATAATGTTATGCGCATTGCTTTCTTTTTATTTAGCTCCAATATTTATCAATTTATCAGAAATTATGAAATGTAAAGAAAAGTTTTCAAGCAAGAAAATTTTCAAAATTTTACAAGATGGATTTCTATCGACAAAATAACAAATAAATTCGGTTGATTATTTTTTTATGTCTAAATTCAAAGCAACACGAAGGCTAATGTTTTTAATTTTGGACCATGTTCCAGCAACAAAAACCACACCAAATCTAGCTCTCCACTTTCCAAACGTCTATGTTACGCTACAGCGAGCACACGAAGTCTCAACAAATTTAATATGTATCAGCCTTGCTACACGACGTAAATTTGATGAAATCTGAACCGAAAGCTCACGACACGACTGAAACCACGCCAAACATGCAACTAGTAGTCATTACCACTCGGCTACTGCCGTCCGCAATCTACAAATTAATTGAACTACACCAAACATGAAAAAAAAATTTTTTTTTTCTTCTTCAACATAGTTTAAATTTAATAAAATCAAGAAAAACATTCCGAAACTTAAAGCCTTTCGCGACTCAAATGCAAATATAGATGTACTCTGGCCTAACTATGGTAATATCGAATCCAAGATAGGTTAATTTGAGACCGAATTACGATTATGAAAGAGGTTGCTTTTGCGATAGGGTCTCATATTTAAATTTTTCTTGTCCGAATTATAATAAGTTGTTCAAGAATTGATGTAAATAAATTAGAATACTTATTTTTAAATAATAAGCCATTTTATCATAAATCCATATGCATGGTAAATCATGTTCCTGTACAACCTCTCGCTCATACGGCATTTCGAAGATTACAGAAAAATACTGAAGAGTCCTGAATATTTTATGCAGATATCTCGAACGAAAATACTCGTGATACGACAAGCCTCCAGTATAAAAGTTTTCTATCAATACCAATCCAATTTTACCCTCCCCTCCCCCTAAGAAAACGACAGAATAAAATTTTATCCACCGAAGAACTTTTGATTTTTTTCGACCAAGGATAGGTAATTGAGAGCAGAAACTTCGAATCTGTGTGACACAGGCAAAAAAAAAGAAGTCTTTTTGCGAGTGTGTATAGAAAATCAAATGATGGAAACGAAAACGGATGGTTTTATACGAAATCGACGAGCATGATGCATTTATTTTTATCCCAGCGTTAGTGGTAAAAGCATAAGGGACGCAGAGAGGTATTTTGCGAAGAAATATGTTATTGATTTGGGAAGATCGTCTTCAAATTGAATGAAGGGCGTAATAGCGAGCGCTTTCTGCATGAACATGGAATGCAAATTTTATGCACTTTGGATCCAATAAACATCATTTTTGTGCCTCGAGAATTTTCAGAGTGGAGGCAACAGATCGATGGGAGATAAGGAACGCGATTTTTTTTCCCCTCTGAAAATATGTGCAGAATTTTTAGGATGCATGCATCGCTTTTGATACATGTCACTGGTGGATGTAGATATTTACATACATAAGAAGTCACGTTTCTTTTCATTTCAGTCAAAGATTTTATTTCTGGTGTAATTTTTTTATGAATGTTTCACTCAAATACCATATTCGTGCTTTATCATATATCTCGATTTCTAATCGAAGGAACGAAGTTTAGGACCGGGGGAAAAAATGCTCAGATTAAGAAATATTATAACGCAAGGGAAAGTGAAAGGTTGCAGAAATTCATAAAATTGCTCTTTTCCAAAAATCTATCTGCTTAAAGTCTTTAGATAAAATCAAGAAACGGTTGAGTTGAATAAAACCATTGCTGTGACCCGAGATTGTTGCAATCTTCATCAATGCATCATCCCATACAATACATTCATCGCATCTAATACATACCCATAGCACTTGCAAAAATTCCATTATAGGTCAATTGGTCTTTTTCAGAAAATGCAACGGATATGTACGGAAATTGATTGATTGAATATTAACGTCACAATTAGAAGCAACATGAGGACTATTGGCAGAAGATCTCATCATTTTGAACCTTAGCCAAGCGAAAAGGACCAACACCTGAACTGGGTTCCCACTCTCCAAATTTCTACGCTATAGTTTCCCAACCTTTTTCAACCTACTGTTCCCGTAAGAACTCATTCTTTAAATTAATAATGTAGTTGTGAGTTTTCAAATTCTTTAAAAAAATGTTTAAAAATATTTTGAAAAGTAAGGAAAAAAAGTAATATCAGGCTGAAACATTCCTTTTCTTTTTTCACTTTTTCAAATGCATTTTATTCAAAGCAATTAAAACCAATAATCTAACTTTAAGAAGAAAAGAAGATAACTCCATAGGATTAACAGAATGTTCATGGTGGCGGGTCGGCGGAAGCCTTAATCTTATCGTGGCCTGTATAAACTTTAAGTGAGGGAGTGATTGTACTACTATGTTCAAAAAGTATCCGACCGTAACTTTTCGCAAGTTAACAAATGTAGCTATTGAGGTGTGGTTTGGGGGACACTTATGTAGGTGGTCCTATAGCCTATGTATTAATTCTTTTTGTCTGCAGAAGCTGTCAGTAACCGTTAGATTACCAATGAATGAGAAAGTGTAAGGAGTGACGCCGAATTTTCCTGTTTGACAGGATGACAGAACTTGGGACAACGTTACTGCATTAAATTTTGTGTAAAAATTCCCGAATGTAAATGAAACAGAAAACAACCATCGAATTAAGGGAATGGTACCAGATTTCTGTCCAGAGATAGTGCGGCAGACCAGGTGCATGAAATGCCACTATAGGCTTTCCAACGCTGCTTCCGACCATGAGAATAGTTGGGTGAAATGTGAGGTAGCCCGGGAGGACTACTTTTGAGGATGTTAGTGGACAATTGTTGAATCTGAATGTGAATATTTCTTGCGAATAGAGGTTGGATATATTTTCAACATACACAGCATAATACATATACACAGTTATGTTTAACAAAACCAAATGTACTTTTTTAAGATTTCGATTTTTTTTTTTTTTTTATAAATATTTTTCAAGAGCAAAGAGGGTGGATGAGTTCGCACCGATATTTATTTAATGTGACCTCTCACGATTTTTCTAAAAAAAACCAAGACACTTGCAGAATTCTACGAGGGATTATCGTAAACTTTTAATTATTATTATTATATATACACCAAGAAACGACCGATATAACTGGATAAAAATTTATTTCACATTATTAATTGATCCTAATGTACATATTGTTGCAAATTACGGCTATTCACATATTGGTTGGTTTGTTTCAGAAAGCCGTAGATTGAAGTAACTCAACGCAGTATCGTAAAGACTTAATTAATATCCCGGGACATTGTACAGCTTCAATTATTACTAAAATTCATCAAGACTTATTTTTTATTTATTATTCTTATAACTTCTCTACGCAGTTACTCTTCAAAAATATACATTTCTCCCAGCGTTTCTTGACTTATGGAAGGCCATCATTTAGGACTATAAGCAGATTGAACTCTTTCTCTTCTCAATACTGTTGGGTTACTTCAATGTACGGAAGAAACAAATAATAATAGCTATAATTTATACAACTGTATGTATGTAAGGATCAATTAATATGCAGAATAAATTTTCCTTTCGTATATCGGTTATTTATTAGTTTATATAATATTTAAGACTGTACGATACTCTTACATATTCTACACTTGAAGATTTGTGTTTTAAATTATCACATTTAGCTGCGGTAGCTCTAATGACTATATCAAAATGTGTGTGTGATTAATGATTACTAATCGGATTAATTTAAGCTAATTCAATGTAATCATTGATTCCTTTCTGTGACGTATGCCATAGATCTGAACAATGAATTAACGATAACAATTAGTAAGCAATGTTATCACATGTTAAGTCTACGTCTAAAAATGGATTACTAACTTCGCTTACTGATCGGTCTTAACCTTTTGCCTGTCTTAGTCCATTCAACTAACAATCCATTGTGAAATATTCCTGCGCGATATGGCAACAACCAAACCGAACCACAAAATACATCCCCTCTCATTACTCCACCGCTAATACTCATTGTTAGTATAAGTCCTAATACAGTCACAACCTTTTATCGTCCATACGACAAAACACCGCTTTTGTTCGTAGCTCGCGGCCATTGTTCGAACCGTTTAAGAACGTTTATCTCACACCACCACGCCATAATTTAGAACCGTTTAAAGAACGTTTATTGTAAGCCTGAACCTCTCCTACGTGATTGGATATTGAATAAGCTCTTCCAATGAACTGAAAGGAGAAGAAAAAAAGATCTCACGCCAACTTCTTGCAAAAAGGGGCGCACGAGCACGTAATTGATAAGTTTGGTTAATGGAAGTGTTGATAAAGAATCACGATGACGATTGTTAGGGGGAGGGAATAACAAAAAAAGGTTACGGAAACTTGTTAGGGTGATTTGATTCTGGTTGATTGACTCTGCAGCGGAATTAGACGAGACAAAAAAATACATATACACAGTAATAATAATGTAGCGGAATGGCCACGTAACAATGCCACTTTGACAAAAGACCTGGAGTCATTATCTTTAGCGAAGTGTTACAAGTTTTAACTTGCCAAGATTTACTTTGGTGGCAATATGATGCCTTACCGTATGGAATTCGGGCTACAATAAGGGGATGTTTAAAAATTGCGATTTGTTTTTGATAGAATTATGAGAATGAGTTGATGGTTTTATGGGAGCCCATAAGCCTTAAAACTTTTAATCTCCGTTTTTAAAAGAGCTGCGAAGCATAACTTTGGCCATCTCCTTGCCCTCTGTTTAAATTAAGATGTTTAACTTTTAAATTACTTGCCTATAAAAAAGTTTAAAGTTACTAACATTTTAATTTTAAGAATACAGTAGAGTCACGCTTAATAAGCCCAAACACAATTCATTCCAAAATTCTGTTCGCAATGAAAAACATTCGTTAAACAAAGCAATTTTTCCCATAAAAATTTAAGTAAAACACAATTATGTGAGTATCATTCCGAAAAAAAAAATGCTCATAATTTCTCATGTGTGAGTGTACGTACGTTTATTCGAAGAAATATATACATTGTTAAGGAGCGTATGTCATCTTCATCGTTTATTCTATCTCAGATTGAATCAACCTGAAATGCGAATTCGATTTGTAGGAAACAAGACAAAATAGAAATAACTCGTTTATTATTCATGACACATACCTAATTCTTTTTAAATAGAAAATCGTCTAGAGATATTTCGTTTTTGCTGACACTTTAAAATTTGATGAAAGTGTGATACAGCTTTACCATTCAATAATGTGTAGCGTGTAGAGTCACTGCCTTATTAAGGAATGCTTCTCAATATTACGATGCAACAATTTCCCATGGTTTCATCATTTCTCTTATTGCACTAGATGATTCTTGTTTAGCTGTTACCTCCTCCTCCTCCTCCTTTGACAAACCTCCCCACCACAACTTCTTGATATAGAACACAAAGCAATTCTATAAACTCTTTGGTGCGCCGCTCTTGACTGTTCGTATCCATAAGCTCGCATCCATAAATATGATTGTTATTCAGTGACCGCTGTAGCTTAGTGATCACAATCGCGGATTAACGGTCTGAGGTATTTTCGTCAATTCGTGGATTCGAGCCCTGATGTCACATAAAACCAGCCGTTTAGCGGGTCTGAAGCATGTTAAACTTGGTTGGGGTCTCAAGTCTTCCCGTTAGCCCGGTGTGGAAGTTTGGAGAGGAAGGTGCTAGCTCGGGTGTCATTCTCATCACCTGACCAAGGTTCAAAATTACCCGGTCCGTCGCTAATTCCCTCGTGTTGCTTTTCAGTGCGACGTTAATTAACAATAACAATCATTGTAGTATTGTAGTCCCAAGCCAAAGACACAATCTCTTTGACTTCAGGCTCCACAAGAAATGAACACATGCTTGGAAATATGTGTAATCACAAGCGACACTAAGTGCAAAATACGGATTGATGTACCAGGCGCACAATCTGGACTTTCCCTTTCTTCGTCATTCGATATAAGAAACATCGTTTCCTAAGCGGGTCATTTTTTTAACAATTTATTTTGATTGTAAAGGCTCCCGTTTACCTAACATTTTTGATGTCTTGAGCGTAATGTTAATATTTTGGAATGTCTACAATCGTCCTCAAATTTATACTGTTTTATCTATTTGGATGCAAAAAAAGAACATCCGAAAGAGCAAAAGATAATGAAGGTTTCTTCGGAATTACATTTTTCATCAGATTTTTGAGAATATTTCAGAATATTTTCTGAATAATCGGAAAAATCACAAACGATTAATTCAAATTGCTATAAAAATATTTTTTAAAAATCGGAGGGAAAATATTATTCTCTCTCTCCGCAAAAACCTTTTTTTTTCTTTTTTGCTCTTTCGAATGCATTTATTGCATTTAAATATATAAAATAACAAATATTTGAAAACGGTAGAAGTTCTATAGGATTAACATTACTCTCACGAAATCAAAATGGTTGGTAGATAGGAGCCTTAAGTGAAGTTTTGCTGTAACTAGTTAAGAGGGTTATGACTTAAGGCAAGCAATTAGCTTTCGCTACCTGCAGTCATAACACTTTATTCCGTTGTCTTCACCAATATGCCATGAGCTAGCTTATTGTTGGGGAAGGGGTGGGTATAGGACAGGGAGAAAATCAAAATCTTTAAGTTTCCAGCCTATTAGGACACAGCGAATCGGGTTGGAGATAAAGTTGATTGAAAAATATGTCTATGTTTACAATTTCTTTGGCGATGTTGACATGAGAACTAGAACTCAGGTTGATTTGCAGGTCTCCACTAATTGGAAGAAATTTCCGAGTGCTATTTCTAACAGATGTGATATTTTGAGATTGTAAGAGAGAAAGTTAAGTAAAATATTTCTTGGTCCTTAAAATTAAAATCGGGAATTATTTTACAGCTTTTTGAAGCATTCGGTTATCATTATCTGCATATGTGATTTAAGAATCGAAAAGCTGATCAATTGATTTATCGTTTCGTACATAGAGAAAACACGCGAGCTATTGGCAACTGACCTCGTCATTTTGAACTACAGTCGAGTGACGAAGACGACACCAAAGCTGGCATCTCTCTCACCAAATGTTTACATCACGTCAACGGGAGTACTTAGAATCTCTGTAGATTGAACGTGTATCATCCTGATTACGTGTCAGGTCTGTAATGGTATCAGGACTCGTACCTACGACACGAAGGAAAAAACGCCAGGTGCGTGTTTACGATTATGAACAGCAAAGTTGGAAAGTTAGTGAAAATTCTGAGAATGAAAAGTTATAAGAGAAATGGCTATAGCATGGAATGCTTTTTTTTTCCTTTCAAGCAATTCATTTCTATCATTTTATCTGTATTCGTTAAATATATTGCTTGATTAGTAATGTAATTACTTTATCAAATAATCCTATGGCCTATTTAAAATTAATCTCATATAATTCATGCTACGGTAAATAATTGTTAATAAAACTCCATAGTTTTTTAACAATCCCATTTTTTTTTATTTTATTAATTTTTTGTAAACTTATATTTAGCAGAGTTAGTTTTGCCAAATTTTGTACCAGACATTATAAGAAAAAAAAATAAAAATAAAAAAAAATAACGGCTGTATCTAATTTTGTACATTTTTTTAAAAAATAACTTTATCTTAATCATAATTTCCATGTATAAAGTTATCAAATATATTACACAAAACAAATGGAAAAAATTTCAAAATGTTATGAATACAAAAAGAAAACTTAACCGTCACTAAAAATAAAAAGTTGAGGAAAACCAGCTTAAAATTTTGATGGTCAAGGACATATATGATTTGGCACACCACACTGACTTTGGTACTAAAGGAAATTTAAATATCTCGCTAATATAGCTGGAGTGCTATGAAACTTTTTGTACATCTATTCAGAAAACAATAAACTTGTTTTCGCTCAATTGGTCATTTTCAGAGCACTGAGTCCCCTTAAATTATTTTCACCATTTTTGAACAAAATCGAAGTCTTTAGTTATGATTAAATGTATATGTGGTTTTTTCTTACATTTATTGGAAAAAAAAAAGATGGTTTTTATTTTTAAGCAGGTTATATTTATAAAATTTAGGAATAAAAAGGGTTATTTACTTAATATATAATAGTGGTATTATTATTAACAGAAGAATTTTAATGCGCCAAGCTTAGCAATAAAAAGAACTTTGACATACACACCCTTCTCTTATGATTTGTAGGAAACACCCCTTATGATTTAGTTTGAATATTGAATTCGCGTCCATGAGTTTGATATCTCTGAGTAGTGAATTTACTATTTTAAATCTACTACCTTAGTCAAAATGATATCGATATTTCAGACTGTATCAATGATTAATAGTTATTAATGTTAGCTTGGTACATTTAAGTATATTCATAAGCACATAATCAAATCAAGTCATTGCTATTTGATTACATCACAAGGATAACAAATTTACGCAATATATTCGCTAAGTTAATCCTGGTACCAGTATTAGTATCTGTAAGTTAATCCGTTGAAGCTAGTTTCTGAAATCTCTCTGTAGAAAGGGTGTTAGTTCCTGAAGGTCATATGACAGGTATAATAACATGCTTTCCACGTGGAAATCTACGTTCTCGTCACTTGACCGTGGTTCAGAATTACGATGTCCGTCGCCAATAGCCCTCGTGTTGCTTCTAGTGCGACATTAATAAAAAAAACTAAACTAAATCCACCGAAACCCAAATTACTGTTAGTCAAGTTGTAAATTCCATAAGCAATTTCGAAACGGAAATCAATTTCAAAACGGAAATCAATTTCTTTTTGCTTTGCTTTTGTATAAAAAGGGTGTATTATTTAAATTGGGGCCATTTTTTTTTTTACTTACGCATTATAATATTGTTAACAAATAAATAGATTTGTAAAAATCAAAAGCTAGCAACAGTAAGGTACTTGAATTGATTGGCTGGGAATATGTAATTGCATCTCTCGTGTGATTGTGACGTCACACGAATCAAGACATTTAGTTTTGATTATCTTCACTGAAATCTAGTTCTAAAAAAAAGGGATTTCCAATTATTGAATTTAGTCTCAAATTAAACTTTTATTTTCGACTCTAAGGTAATTGAATCGTAAAAATGCTTCACAATTTACATTTTTTCCTGTTAAAAATTAGAGAGTACTTAACAGATTTCATAGATATGTATTATTTATGAAAAACTCCTAAATAGAACACATACATTTTTTTCTTTTTGTATTGTAAATAAACGTGCCATTCTTTAGAGGTAAATGTCTTTATTTGCATTATTCTCAAAATGGAGTTTTTTTTTAAAGGACTCTGGTTTACATTCCTCAAAATCTACTTCATTCAAAGTGCTGACATTTTACACATAATAAAATAAAGTTATTTCATAATTTTCTGTACAATAAATGTAATTTTTCAATAAATCCTTACAAATTTTAAGTGTAATACATTATTTCTAAAAAATGAATAAATTTGAATAATGAAATTTAAAATTTTTAAATTTTATTACATTCAAATTTTGAGATTAAAATTATGTATAGTGTGTAGAATACTATTTTTATACGAATTATGCAAATTTTTAAGACTATAAATGTGGATTCTAAGCAAGATGCACCTGAAAGTAAATATACAACATACAAACGTACAAGTAATTACGTCTATTGATTATAATACCTCATACAAAATCAGTTATATATCCGTGGGAAGCATTGTAGAGTTTTAATTATTACTAAGAAATAAGTGAAATATTTGGCTAAAACTTATTCTGCATAATAATAAATCTATATGTATACAATATTGTAAATTTCAGCTATTTATGTTGATTTTTTTTTTTTTTTTTTTTTTTTTTTTTTTTGTTTCAGAGTGTCGTAGATTGAAATAACCAACAATATCGTAAAGTTTTAACAATAACCAAAAATTAATTGAGATAAAAATTTAATTTTCATTTAGTATTCTTAAGACTTTACTACATAACCACCATGAATAGTTAAACATTTCTTTTCTTTTAATTGACTATTCGAAGGCCGTCGTTTTAGAACTCAGCAGATTGTTTTCTCTATACTACAGGTTATCTCTATCAACGGCTTCCGTAAACGAAACAAATTAACATGAATAGTTGTAATTTGCAATATTATGTGCATTGCAGGATAATTAACAGAATAGATTTTATACTGATAATTCAGGTTATTTCTTAGTAATAATTAAATTTCTATGACACCACCTCGTTCAAACGTGATTTTTTTTTTACAAAAACAGATGCACAAGTTAACAGATATCTCAATGTTAAAATGTAACCTCCCCCTCTTTTAGTTTTAAAGAAGTTAATATTATTTAAACATGACATAAAATAAACTAATTTCTTCTTGTGGAAGACGTGTCATTTACTTAAGATAATTCCAAATAATCATCGAATCTCCACCCATATCAGTTTTTAAATTTCTATGTCTCTTTTAAAATTTGAAATAAACCTCAAATAGCTCCATAAGGATTTCTCTCCCACCGAAATTATATCTAGAATTTCAAACACTTTTTGACGACTGCAAAATTATGAAAATTAAACCATGAGAAAAACCCGTTCCACTTCGGCCCCTAGTCCATTCTTCTTTGTTCGATCAAGTCCAGTCGGTAACATACAATTCTTTTACAAAATTTACGAGTTCTACATGCTTTCTTTCAAAAAAATCAAATTGTTTTCGCAGCAACCTATTCTTAAAGGTCTCCCAAAGTTAAAATTTCCAACATAAATTTCCCCAGCCTTCTGCAACAGGATTAAGTACTCTCCCAACTATGGGAATATTACCCCAACCTAAAGCCTATTCCGGTGCGGAGACGGGAAGAAAATGGTTCGACTACTCACACCCCAAATGTGTATGAGATTGCCCGGTCGTGACAGTTTAACTTACAGAAATAGAAGCTGCGTTATGTTACACCTATGAGAGAGGCGACTACTTAGATATTTGAATATTGTAATAAATAGTAAATTGCTTCTGGAAGGGAGTCGCCACGACAAACTATATAATAAAAACGCGATTTTATGGAGGAGTAAAGAGAAAGAGAGAGAAAAAAAAAGGGTTGTGTGACTTGTGTTATTTGTGTGGGTCATAGGGTTGAAAATGAAAAAAATAGAATTAAAGGTGCAAAGGAAGAATACTTGTTTGTGTGTTGTTTCTGTTGCGCATTCATTTAATGTATGATATTCTTTCAAAACAATGGTTTCCCCCTCCCCCTTTAAAAAAAAAAGATAGTTTCTTTCCAATAAAAGTACATTTTTTTTTTATTATTATTTTCGAACAAGTAGAACATTTTTCCTGATAAAATAAAAAGAAGTGCTGTAACTTAACTAAATGGTGGGAAACATATAGTTTTTTAATTGAAGATGGTTTTCTATTATTTTTTTTATAATCCGGTTATTCATAATCTTTCCCGCCTGCAATTTGAACTTTTTATACAAGCTGACAAGTCAGAAAATTATTTATGTCTTGTACTTCAATACAGCAGTATAGGCTATCCATACAAAACATTGGTTCTTTTTGATTTAATTATTATGTTGTGTATTCTACTCTTTATTTACGTGCACTGAATTAAATTTTATACAATGATACATTGATTTTGCTGTTTCAATGTGTAATTTGTAATTTCCAGTAATCCATCGCTTTTAGTAATCCGGAGTTCTTTGATTGAATATTTCCCCGATTTCAGAAAAAGTATTGCATTATTATTTAAATTATCTAATAATGAGTAGCATAGAATATTCTCTCTCGAAATAGTGTAAAGGACGCGTGAAAAATTACGTGGAATGTGGTTGTTATAAATATATACTACCCCGTTGGGGTTTCGTGATGTAGTTGTGTAATTTAAAATATAACTAGGCCCTGATAAATATGCTTGGTTTTATTACTGCTGAGGATTATTACATCCAAACAAATACATTGAAGCAAGATATCTCTCAGCAAAAACGGACATATTAGCGAATCGAATAAATCGCTATCCTATTCCCCGGAAACCTTTCCTGGTTTTTACATAACATTAAACTTTTAGATTATTTCCAAGGTCACGCGAATGTAAGTTGCAACCTGATTGGTAATTTAATCTCCAATTGTACCGCTTGTTGTTACGTCATTAAATGGTTACCGTTATGATTGATACATTGTAGAAGGATATTAAATAATATAAGCACGCTAGTGTACTATGGCTTAAGACTAAAATGAACGAAAAGTCCACGTGGTATAATTGAACTAGGAAACATTTCGTGTACTCAAAGTCTGGAATCTTTTAAGAGGTTTATCATTATGTTTATCAACCTATGATTGATTGAGCAATTTAATGAGCGTACTGCGTATAGTACTTCTGTATATTCATGTATACGTTTAGTTAAAAATACACAAACCAATAAATGTTTAACGTACAACTGATATTTAATGAAAAAGAAATTTACATTAATACATATAATAAAAAAAAACCTTAAAAATAAAAATATTTAATTTTATAAATTCTCGTATTCAATTTTGTTTGGAAACTTTTTAAATATATTTATTCACACATGAAGACATTTTTTTAATCTCGTCCTTGAGACCATCTTAAACGAGATGGAAATGTATTTAAATAGTACTTAATAATGAATTAAGTCTATGATGCAGCACCACACATACAAGTGCATGGTAAAACTTAAAATTATTATTTTTTTTTGGTGCACTATGTGCTCCGCTCATTAAACGCTACTTCGTAACGATAAAAATTACGAATGACCCTTCTGATGGTCCAAAAGCCGACTGTAAGTGATTGAAGCAATTCTGTCAACTCTATAAAAGCATTCATTACTAGCTTCCACACAACGTGACGATAAATTTAGTATTTTCGTAGCAGTTATAACCTCCTCCTTCACTTTGAAGCAGTAAACATCGTTACACTGAAGGTCTCGAGGCAACGGTAGCCTAGCGGTCATGATCACGGACTCGCGGGTTCGAACCTTGATGCCACTGAAGACCTGTCGTGTAACGAGACTAATACATCTTTAAATCTGTTGATGTTCTGAGTCCTCCCGTTGATTTGACGTGGAAGTGTGGTGAGGGAGGTGGGTCAGCTCAGGTGTCGTCCTCGCTACTTGATTGTGATTCAAAATTAAGAGGAAATACAGATTTACAGCCCTCGTGTTGCTTGTAAGTAAGACGGAATAAAAACAAATCAAAATTGTAAAGACAGATTTAAATTATTGAAAAAAAATCAAAATATCTCAGCAACATCCCGCCTCGCGTTACAAATTATGCTATCATAAAATGAAGGTAGGGTGATCCGACATTTTTTGTTCGCTACCCACCATTTGTGAAACCCTGCTAATTTATTTCTGTTTGGGTAAATCCAGTAATTTTCTTCTTTAAAGTATGTTTAACACTTCATTTACTTCATTAAAACACTAAGACAATACTTAGCTTTACCTATTTTACCAAGTGTACATGCTACAGAGATGGTGGGGCACTTCGAATCCTTCATTCGAATGCATTACCTACACATTAATTTTTTTTTAATTAGAAGCGGGGAAATAAGCAAGGAAGTAAAGGAGCTATAATATTTTGTTGCATGATTGTTCGAATAAATTTCCTACATTAGAACGGATAGCTATTTCGTAGCAGTTTTAAAATCTGTCGATAAATGCATCGGTTAATTTTCCTTTTCCAGTAAGATCTTTATTTTGTTTCCAAGCTTCCTCTAGCGTGAGCTTATTCATTTATGGATGAGGACAATGTATTCTAGTTTTGTTACATTATTATAATCGCAAGTGTTCCGCACGCATAAAAATCCTTAGGAGTCATTATATCCGTAAAATTTCGTATAAAGTCAATTTTCGTCGATTCACAGGTCTTTGAAATATTCTTGATGCACCGACTTATTAGCCGAACTTTCAAAATTACACTAACATATATGATCTGAGATTAAAGCTAAGCATTCTTTGGCGTTTTTGTAACTGTTTAATTCTGTTGTTACTGTGTTGTTGTGAAGTACTACAATACAAAAAAAAAATGACTTCTAGGGATCTAATACCTTCCCAGTATCCACTTATAAGACAACAATACAGCCATTTAACGATGCATGGCCACATTTCCTTCACATAAACACCCCATTAAACTTTTTCTATTTTCAAAACAACGCCATCTGCTGTCCTGATCATGGAATTTTTATCCCCTTCTTTCAAAATTTTTCTTCGTAAAATTTATTTATAGATTTGGCAAGCTTAGGTAAATTCAGTGTAGTGCAAAAAGTTTACAAGTTGCTGAGAAACCTTTGAAACTTTGCATCATTCCATACACAGTTCTTTTATTTATCTCAGAGTCATTCTTGATTTCTTAGAAGCAAAACCACCGCAAAAATAACAGTTTCTACATTTTATAGTAAAATTCAAGGACAATCCATGGATGGAATCTTTAGTAAGAAGCAAGCCGCACTCAAAGAGATTTGGGCTAGGAAACACTTCAATAGCAACTGATAATATTTCCATACCCCGAAATGTTTCCGCTGGCTGATTCATTCATCTTTTCAAATTTTGAACTACTAGATTTTTTCAGCTTCGACTATATTTGCCGTCACTAACAGCATTATTATTAAAAATATAATATATATAGCATTTTTAGTGAATAATTGCCATGAAACTGTTTCTCTCTTCTAACTTTACTTTTTTTTTAAATCCATTTTACTTAAAAAAAACTTATCAAATAAAAATTAATAACTTATAATCTCTTCGCGTAATGCAAGCATTCCAACTACACCGTTAATACGTAAACAAACTCAGGATCGTAATATGATACCTAAGATCCGAGTAATCCGATTTCTGTTTTCATATTTGATCTAAGCAATTTATAGATTTCAAATTTCATTATATTCTTTTTAAAATTCATCTAACGTGAGTAGAAACAAATTTTTATGGTAATGCTATTAATGTAAACAAATGTTAAAGTTCACTTCCGGTAGCAGAATACTACTTACTGGTCTAAAAAACCGAAGACCGACTAATGTTAAAATGCCTGTAATTCAAGTTCTAAGAAAGACAGAAACAAAACTCCTTCTAGAATACTAAGAAATCTTGCTTTAATATTGCATTGAAACTAAAAAAAAAAAAGACTCTTTGACAAAAAATTGTGTTTTAAAGATTGGCGGGTTCACGTACAATTCTTATATAGTAATCTTATTTACGTGAATCTCAGTTCTTTCACAAGAACCGTGACTTAAGTGAAGGTGAAAACACGTGAGAACCAGTTATTTATCACCGAGTCACGCATTTATATGAAAGTTGAGATATTTTTCTGTCTGAAAATCTTTCCGAATAGTCTTAATTAAATTGATAATGAAGTGTTGGAGGCGCGAAATGTATTACAGTCCTTACATCCAATAAGAATTGATACGCTTCTTCTTCAATACTTAAACAGTTCTTCGCATAAAAAATAATATCTATATAAATATTAAAATGGAATATTTCGTTAAAAGTCAATTTCTGGTGAATTTCTTCGACGTCAGTGGACGACACATCACATTCTCAATGGGACATAAACCCTAAGCGCCAGAAATTACCGACGCCGAAGTAGACAGTTCACCTCTCGTCTTGATCTTTCAGAAATTACTGCTGTCGAAGCAAAACTCCCTCAAACATTCTTCCCATTATGTTAATCATGCCGAAAACTAACTGCCTGGAAAAACAGACGATTCCATTATTACCAGACCATCCCTTTGGACAGTCCCTTGAAGAAGTAACGAAGCATTTCACAGTCCAGTGGCCGACTTCATCATCGTCATCCGGCTATTTAGCCAGGGGGTCAACTCAGTGCTGACCCCTACGGGGACGCACGCACACTCAAACTCCTGTAAGACACCCCAGCGGTGAGCTACCCTTCTCCACAGGCTACTGAACGCATTAAAAAGGATCGTCTGATTCCTTCAGGTCACCTCCCCCCCTTTACCTACCTTATGTCATAGAGCGATTCCCCCCCTTCCTCCTGCAAGTCTTGAACGCTTTTTGCGTTCGGAATCGGAAATTGGAAAATTCCGTCTGGTGTGGGAATGTTCGAAAAGTGGTGGAAAATCGTTTGATGGAAACGTGGGAGGGCAAAGGGTGAACTTAAACGGTGGGAAGTTCGGGGTTGTTCTGCGTTCTTTACCTCTTTTTCTTCATTTTAAGCCGAATAATGTGTGTCTTTATGTAATTTGAAAGCGTGGAGAGTGAATATTTTGGAAAAAGGGGGAAACTTGTGCAAGGTTTTTGACCGAAAGTAGACGGTACCATTTTCAAGTATGAATGATTATAATATAGAGAACAACAAAAAAGAAGATTAAGCGATTTTTTTCAACAAAGAATAATTTATAACACATAGTCCTGCCAAAATTCTTAGCTTCAATAATTAAAAATTAATTAAATCAATTAGTTCTGCAGAAAAACAATCGCACAGATATATATAACATATTTTTTATAATCAGTATAAATATTCCTTATTACTATCGTTAAAAGAAATGGATGAATGTACAATAAAAAATACTTCTTTTGCGCATCACTTCATAAATTTATACGCTATGTATACTACTTTATGCATTTGTATTTCTTTTATAAAAGTACAAAAAGATTAGAAATACAGGAGCAAGCTTAATGTATGAATGAAATGATTTGGTTTTTAAAAAAGTAGTTAAATGAATACTAAATAATGTATAAAAATTATAGAATCATAATATGTAATATAATTGATTTAGTTAGAAGTATTGTATTCTTGATACTTAATATTGTTCTTTTGCTTTTAGTATTTTATTATTTATCAGTTTGATCTTTTGCATCAAGTTCTAAAAGGAGTAAAATATATCTTGATTAATTACAAGGGGTACAGTATAGCTTAAATTATTACTAAGAAAAAATTAAGATATAAATATAAAATTTATTCTGCACATCAATCAACCCTTATGTAAATATTGTTGAAAAATACGGCTAATAATGTCCATTTGTTTGATTTCAGGAAGCCATAGATTGAAGGAATCCGTAGCATCGTAAGCGCTTTTAATTATTATTGCGGGATATTGTAATATTTTAATTATTACTAAAATTAAGAATAGAAATTTAATTTTTATTCTTATAAAAGACATCTCTATGTAGTCATCATCCATATATATAAATTTCTTTAATCGTTGCTTGACATATCGAAGATTGTCATAGCTTATAAATTCAGAAGATTGAACGCTATATCCTACATATTACGGGTTACTTCAATTCTACACTTGATGAAACTATACTAATCTACCTAAATAGCTTTAATTTACAGCATTATGTATATAAGAATCAATTAATATGCAGAACAAATTTTATCTAAATATTTCGAGTATTTCTTAGTAAGAATTAAAATTCTACAGCACTCTTACGTATATGCACAAGCGAAAAGAAATGAATGAAAAGATAAAAAATAGGCACAAGAAACTTACTAAAAAAATATATTAGAACTTTCTTTTATTAGATGTGAATAAAATTGAATCCTTAAGAATATGATTATTGTTCATTTATTGATTAATGATCATAAATTATTATGCCTTATTTCTATTTAATGCATCCCATTGATAAAAAAAAAAAAAAAAAATGTTGCTTTTAAAGCCTATAAACTGATAATATATGTTTTAAGTTTTAACTTTGTTTAATTTAAGTTTCAAATGACAATTTATCTTAATTTAAAAACTGTTAATTCTTTTAAAAATCCGCGTTTGCATTTTTTTTTATGTAATTATATTTGACAAAGTACTTAAATTTTAAAAATATCTCTCCAGTCAGAACTACATCATTAATTTGAAGACCCACTTACTTTCTTATATTTTGTGTCCTTATAGTATTTTTAATCAAATTACGTTGAAACATATTCAGTTATAAGTGTATACAAACGCATATGGTAACGAAAAACTGAAATTTTGCATTTTATTTATTTACTTATTTTTCTTCTATAAAAAGAGGGTGTTTCGCTGGTTCCATTGATGTGGTATTTTTTTTATGAGAATTAGATAAATAAAATGTTTTAAAAATGTATTTTAAAATTGTTCTTACATGCTCCACGCCCTAAAAACATTTGTACTTGCGTTTTTCTTAAAATGCGGTTTTTGAAGATTCTGGTACATTTTCTCGAAAACTTACTTTATCTGTTGTGTTGATATTTCACACATTATGAAGTGAGACGACTCGGCGAAAACTGCAGGCCACGAGTCTGCGACCGTGACCATGAATTGTAGGCTACCGCGGCTACAATTGGAGGACAAGAAGGAAGTTTAAAAATAGAAAAGGATTGCCAGGGTATCCTGGGAGCATATTACCTGTATTTAATTAAAGACAGTGAATGCAATAGGAAGGGAAAAGATCTCTATGGTACCTCGAGTTTATGGTCCTACTTGGGGGGGGGGGGTCCTACAGAGAGAGAGAGAAATATATATATATATATATATATATATATATATATATATATACTACATTTCCATAATTTAAAAAAAATTAATTAATCGAATTTCATTATTATGTGTCTTAATTTTAATTTACTTTGATTATTTACTTACAGTTTAATACTGAAACAATAACTGTGGGGAGTAAAGTGAAAGGGAGACGTCATAGATTAAAATTATGGAATAGTACTTATCTTACCACTGGCTAATCGGATCCAAGTCAATACTAAACGTGTTAGATAAATCCGACTAAGTATTCATTCACCAATAATCTCTTTGCACTAAATCGTTGAATCAAACATTCCAATCTCTCTCCCTCTCACTACTAGTAAACCTCACATTACACTTTTCGCAGCTCTTAATGCTGTCTTATCAATCTTATTCACTACAGTAATTTTATTTTATTTTACATAAGACACAGTTCAATTACAAGGAGAGGCTCTCAAATAAAACAATATCTAATTAACCCTTCTTCCTTCTCCCCGTTAGGTTGGTTGAGAAATACGCGTGAAAATCCCTTATAATTGAAGCATAAAACTGATCTACACCAAAATAAAAATAATAATAATTCAATTCGCTTTTCTTTAATTAACAAACTTTGATCCCTAATTAGAATTCAAGGAATAAATTTTTTTAAATACTAATAACGTATAATGTGATAATTTTTTTCATGCGAGACGTAGATGTACTGAAATCCAGTATTTGTAACTTTTGGCTCGAATACAGAACCTTTCCTTCCTTTTCATCGCTTCAAAAGTCATTTTAGCAACTCTCAGCAGGAATCATCGGCGAACGAAGCAATTTGTCAAGAACATATTGAAAATAACACAAACACAAAATCCACTCAACACAATGCACGCACCTAATCTTCGAGCTCCCTCGTGACGTATGCAAATACATCTTCTTTTTTTAAAAAAAATAAGAAGAAATAGCACTTGTTACAGAACTGAGAAAGCTCCTCCGGTACCGGAAATACAAACCAACCAAACGATAAAAAGAACATGTTTGTCAACAGCCCCCACCCCCGTATACACACAATTCGAATGCGAATCCCAAATAAATAAAACGAATTTCAAATAAAAAAAAAGAAGTCTATAAATCTACAGCAGACGATTTTTTGAGCAAGATACATTTGAGGACGAAGAAAAGAAAATGAAACATTTCATTGTGATGCGGACAGAAGCTCTATTCCATCACTCCCTCCCTCCAGCAGGTAGGTAGGGGAGCGTTCTGGGGAGATATTGTTGATTCGAATAGAACGCGAAAATTTTTCGTCACCCCCGCCGAGCACAAATGTGAGAAAACGATCCTGGTTTCGCTTTCACGCCAAACGATTTTCGCTCCTGAAGAAAGATTTTTGCAGAAGTGAATTTTGTTCTTTCTCTGTGTTTGTAATGTGTTAGGGGAGTGAATGCAGTCGTTCTGTATTTCCGTTGTGTTCGGGATTTTGTACGAAACGCGAACGTGATTCTCAAATTTTTGCATTGAGGCTATTTTTTTCCTCCAGCAGAAATTGTAAAAAAAATAATAAATAAAGAATTTTTCAGTAGTCATATTTATCGAATGCGAGATTTATTTTTGGTAAAAAATTGCTTTCAATATATTCTTAGTCAGACATGTTTTTTTCATTTATATCACCATCACGTAATAAAACAACAATAAAAATCGGATGAAATATGGTGAAATAGACAATAGTAAACTTTTCTAATATTAAAATTAAAGCAAATGATAAATTATTAAATTGAATATTATATCAACTAAATGTAATTAAAATTAAAGCAAACGATAAATTATTAAATTGAATATATATTTAAGCTAAATGTAATTTAAATTGTAGCAAACGATATAAAATTGAAAAGTAATCTGGTACGCCAAAATTGATTCACTTAATACAATAATCCCTTAGGTGGCTAAGAAAAATGAGATGCATTAATTAAAATTCACATACAGTGAAGCACAAAAATCAACATGCACCTCAAAAACGGCAAAATTTATATGTAGTCATAAGAACTGAAGATTTTTGCATTGTATCACAGATTAGCTCACACATATTTAGGTTAAAAAAGACACATTTTAAGTAGGTTGCGGCAAGTGTCCGACTTTATTGACTCTTGAGCCATATCTTAATGTAATATATTAATAAAAGCTACCAAACTCTATTTAAAGACACACAAGAATAAAACAGATTCTTTCTTTATTATCACTGTAGAATATCTAAGGTAGCTCTCTCCAGAATCTCAATCTAACACACAATAAATGATTTAAATAAAAATTCCATCTCACCTGTCCACTCTTTCTCGATTTCACAACTTTCTTCGGCACTTCGTAAATTAATGCTGTTAGTGAAGCTTTCTTCATTCCACAAAACTAACAGAAGTATTTCAATCTCAATAACAATTCTCTGACAACGCTTCCTTGTCTTCTATCTTCCATTATTTTCCATTCCTGCATTTCATTTACATGTCATTTCGTTACATTTGAACCACTTCGCGTCTATCTTTACCTAATTTACCTAATCACGATTCATTTTGGTTGGGAAGAAATCGTAATTTTATGCAATTCAACTGGATAAAAGTCCCCGAGATTAGTGAAGAGAAAATCACGACTCCCCCAATGTCACAAGGTAAACGAAAAAAAAAAATTCACTTAATGAAAATTAAATTTACAAAAGTATGCATACACATCGAGGAAAAAAGAAAAATTAGCAAAATGTATGCAATTGAGAATAATTTAACATCGTGTAACTGCTTCTTGTGAATCAATGACTTCTTGCAACCTCCTGGGCATTGAGGCAATAACATTTGTGTGTTGTCTGGCTTAATATCAGACCACGCTTGCAGCAAGCCATTTTTTTAAAGAATCTTCACCTCGGACACAGTATTTCTTTTTTCTTTTTTCTTTTTAGCTTTATGTGACATTTATTCCACGCGTGTTCATCAGGACTCAAATCTGGCGACTGAAGAGAGGTATGGATTTGTACAAATACTTTATAAAGGAGCCATTTTTTCACTGTCTTTATGGTTATTTTGAATCATTATCATACCGAAAGATCCACTGACTTCCAAGCTGTAAACTATCGATAGATTCTTTCACATTCTTTCGTATTATCGTCAAGTAATTGAAACGATCCATTGTACTTTAGTGATGGCTCATTTCCCAACATCAGCTATCGATATTGGTCCCCAAAACATGACTCCCTCCTCTAACATATTTCACTGTAGGAACGATGTTTATGAGTTTCAATTCATGTTTCTGCGCTTCCAAATTTACCACGTTTATTACTTTCGAAAGCATTATATTTACTCCCACCGATTAAAAAGGATTGTTTTCCAGAAATCAAAATTTTTACGCATTGTAATTCATTAGTAAATTTCAGCCTTTCTCTTCGATTCCCTCTGGATATAAGTGGTTTCCTCCCCGGAATTCTGTCAAGATATCTTTCAGATTGAAGGATTTTTCCAACTGTTAACGCATAAATTCTCTTACTGATTATCGCTGCGACATATTCCATTAATTCAGGAGCAGATAACTTTTTGGATTCAGTCCCAAACTTACTTTATCAGTCGTAATTAATCCTACGCGTCTGATTTAATGTTTAAATAAAATTAAAATTGTGTATTTCTTACCAGCCCTGTTGGGTGCAAGGCCTTAAATGAACAAAAGATGAGGGTTCGAGTCACTCTCTCATTGCAGATTCTTTATGTACTCATTCCAAATACTTCTTAATCCACGCAGGTCTAATGGGTATGTTTCATTTGATAATTTTGGCTTGTTATCACTCACTAGACAATCAATTCTAGTATTCACTACATTAGTATACATTTTGTCCTCTCCATTCATCCCACTTCACTAATTATAATTTAATTTGCATGAATCAAGTTTCATTTATTGGTAGGGTATTCATTTATCGTTTTGTAATGCTCAACCCATGAACTCATATTTTCGCTCCGATTCATTTCATTATCACACCACTGTGGTGCAGCGGTCACGTGTACATTCTAGAACTGCGCATGTGGGCTCATCTTAACATCACTTACATCACTTGCCCGAACAGGTCCAAAGTATTAGGAGAGAAATTCACGGTAGAGCCCACGTCATACACTATAGATGAACCTCTCGGACGAAGAGAACCGTTTAACTAATAAAAGTATCCACTCGCATTTCGAGTATATTTGTATTGTTGTAGTTATAGTCAAGGAATCTACGATCGCTAACTAGGACTTTGATCTTCCTTCAAATCCCTCGGATAGACTTCCATCAGAAGATACCTTAGAATCAACTGGCCAGTATGACCAGTTGTAATTAGTTAAAAATGACCAGTTATAATCATTAGATCCCAACCGATATCCTCTGTGCCCTTTAGATCGATTCACTAAGTCTACGCATAGAGCGTCTGGCACCTCCAGTATTCCTTATTGTTAAGGTCAGGCTTTGTGGGATGAAATTCTATGGGACGGGGAAATCAAAGATCTAGTAATTGGAATACTTAACATTGTCACAAAGGCAGTAGATAGTATTTTTAATATCGAACAAAGTATTAGAAAGGTCCAAGAAGGGACAAGATATATGTTAGTCATTAGTTACTGACTTTCAATTTAATGAGTTAAGTGTAGACAGAAACTATTCGGTGTGATTTCCAGGCTAGAAATCCTTAATAAGGCTCGGCGAGCATAGCTGTAAGCATTATCGAATAATCAAAGTAAAGCACTATCGAATACTACCAGATCTTGGGAGGGTGACTACCTGGGACTGCCAATCACCATTGGCGTTTTAGTTTTATATCCTCAATTTTTTTACAAATATCTTGATTTTAAAAACCAGATAGCCACACTAAAACACTTTAATTTCACCTCGCGAATCCATATCCTCAATAGCTACATTTGCTCGCGCCCTATTTACGGGATCCTACAAGGAATTTATATTAAAAACACAACCACTTTAAAAAAAATGACGCAACATTACAACGGAAAATTGTATATTTTGCCGAGTTAAGGATAAGTGTCTGTGTGTGTTCCATCATAAACGAGAAGAGTAAAGTAGATTTTAGTCATCAGATATGAGGAAATCGTCTGCCAGCTTAAACTAAAGTATTTTACAATTACCCCAGACTCAGGGACGACCAACCTCAACCGATTTGAATTAACTTTCGAGTCCCCGCCCAGAACAACAAACTACCTCAACTTCCCTCCAAACAAGCAGAATATCTTGACAAATCCTTGAAGAGCATTTAAAAACATCCCATCACCTTTTTCCTATTCATTCATCGTTCCCTCTTGCCTTTTTCCGCCAGGTCTTCAGCCAAGCGCTTAAAAACGAATTAAAAAGACTAAAAACCGCTTCTTCCAGACATCGAATTGAAAAAAAAGAAGAAAAAAGTACCTCCCAAAGACACAGCAGGATCACCGATTCGAAATTAGGCGAGAAAGATTTTTTTTTTTTTTTAAAAAAAAAAAAAGAAAAAGAAAAAAGAAAACTCAGGGCGTTTTTGAAAAAATCAATCTTTGTGACTGTACATTTCATTTGTTCTTTGTTACTGAATCCCATGTAAGCGTTCCAGGTGTTCATTTCCATTATTTCTGCGACTCTTCTGCAACTCCTGGGGGCTACGAAACCCTCCTCGCCGGAAAGGGGGAAAGGAGAATCTTCAAAGTGGCCGCCGAGGGTCGAGAAATTAAGCTATTAGTTGGCAGGAAAAGCTAATTCTTTCTCTCTTTAAAAAAAGGGAGTCCCAAATACAGACGATTTATCATTACATTACATGGGTTGTGAAGTTAAGGTCATAACCTTTCACTCATTTAACACGGCCTACTCAAAACGATTGGGAGGGGTCGATCGTTTTTTCTTATTAAAAGAAGCTTCCCGTAACCGCGAAATGGAAGGAAGGGGGGTATAGCGGCAATTTATCACTCTGTGGAACAAAATGCGTTATTATTGACGCTTTTAGGGATGATGAAGACGATGTGTGCGTGAAACATTAATACATTTTTATTTTATTTTTTATTTTTGTTACATGGACATCCCCATCTGTTATTCTGCCTTTTGCTACTGTTCGCGGGGATGAAGCTATTTATTTGTTTCGGATTCTCCCACAGCGTTTTGGAAGTGGAAACGTCACACAGGTGAGGAGGCTCTTTCTCTCTCTCTCTCTTTATGTTTTTAATTTCCGCGGGTGTGAGCTAGCGAAACTCGTATTGCGAGTCGGTCTGTTTTTGTTTGCGTGTAATTGGTGCGGTAGGGAGGGGAGTTGTCAAATCGAGATGAGTTTGAGGCAGAAAGAGATGTTTTTGCTGAGCTCGAAACACAAGAACGATTTCGAATTGGACAGTTGTGGATTCTTTTTTAATTATTGCTTCTTCTTGTTATTATTATTCTGTTTGGAAAATTTAATTATTTTTCTTTTCGAAAGGAAATGTTCAGGAAATGAAACGAAAATAATAGTGTAATTTTGATTCTTTTTATAAATAACATTCAGAAATTATTAGAATTGAAAATTATTTACTTTGTTTTATTAAATGGTTGTTTATTAAATGGCCGTTCTACAGTTGCGCGATGGTTATTGGTGACGGACTTTGTAATTTAGCAACTCTGTTTGCAATGCCCGTTCTTCATTATTCTGCTTTTGCGTCATATCTCAATCGAAGTAATTAGTCAAAAATTACTAAAGCCAAAATCAATTGAAGACACGCAAGAACAAACTAAAATACTTTATTAATAATCGCTGGAGAGTAGATAAAGTCGCTCTTTCTCGAACCCCAGTTAACTCAACATTCCTTGATTATGATTTAAATAGGAAGTATCAACTTAACAAATTATTCGTTCTGAATCCATCAATTATCACCAATAGTAACTTCGTAGCTTAATACTTTTAAAAGAATTCAGAATTCCACAAAACTAATTAAGGTGCTTAGATTCCAAATTATAAATATCTCTATTAGCAAGTCATTATCCTCTAACTCCCTTCTCCCTCTTTCAATCCATTTCATTCATATATCATTATCTCTAATTAAATTCTCACTGCACTTCTTTCCTTCATCTAATTTACCTAATCACGTTTCATTTTGGTAGGGAAGAAATTGTTATTTCATGCTATTCAAATTATTATAAAATCATCGAGGTTAGTGAAGAGAAAATCGAAACTAGCCCAACGTCCTAATTTGAGTAATGAGGACGAGATCTGAGTTGGTTTTTCACTCTCATTCCTCACCACATCAATAAATATATTACTTATGAAATCCATCTTTCCTTTTTAATCTTATACAATAAAAATTGTGTGTTTCAATCATTTCTTGATACACAAATTTGGTGAATATAAACATGTAATATGGTAATGTTTAATTAATGCAATCACAACCAAGTTTGTTTTCAGGGTCTTATGTTTCATTGTTGATTTATGGTCACTGATTAACTTGGAACAACCTTTTTTTTACGGACCCGGGAATGTAGTTGGCAACACAATGATTTTCCGATACAAAAAAAAAAGTGAATACCGTGAAAAATATTGGAAGCAGATCATTTTCTCAAAACGAAACTCTTCATTGAATTCCAGCAATGAATGTGGTAAATCTTTCTAGTGAGGACAGCGATTTTGATCCTTCTTGCCAAAAACACGTGCTTTTACGTGTTTTTTTAGCTTTAAGTTCTTGCTTTTTTGGCAGCAATATATATGCGTTCCTATTATAATTTTAGTTAATAAGTCAATATATATATATGTGTGTGTGTGTGTGTGTGTATATGTGTGTGTGTATGTGTGTGTGTATGTGTGTGCGCGCGTTTGCGTTTGTGTGTTAAATGCATAAATGTTAAACATGTTAATGTTAAGTGCTTAAATGTTAAAATAAATATATCTATAATTTTATACAGATGAGTTCCCTACACTATCCCCCGCAGTTTATCGAATTAAATAAAGTTATCTGTTTTATCTTTCGCGGTTTTGTATAACATGGAATGCATGCTTCTTTTTGCTGTACAAATCGCATATTTATTGAATTTATTTTTACGCGTCTTTTTTACATGGTTTTTCGAGATATGATTTTTCAGTTAGAAAAAAGTTTTAGTCAGAAAAAAGTTTGTTTTCTTAAGTAATCAATATTCTACATTGATTGCGAAAGTAGGCTTAGTCATGTATTTATTTTTCGTTTCCAAATAATCGAAAACTTACATCTGATTGTTAACTGAATTTCATTGCAAAGCGGAAGTAAGGAAAGAGAGAGGTATTGGTCCAAGTTTCGTCACTTGACGGGAAGTTCAAATTTACGAAACCCATCGGTGATAGTCCTCGTGAAGTTCTAGAGTGATGCTATTCAAATTGACCTACACAAACTTGAAAACAAGCCGAGCCGACAGTCTGTTTAATGAAATTGTTTAATTCTAATAATTTGACAAAAATTTATTCAGATTACCGGTAATGTAAAAGAATGCATTCTAAGGTATTGATGATTGACTGATATTTTATTCAAGTCGCACTAAGAAGCAACACGAAGGCTAATGTCCACGCATCTCGTTATTTTGAGCTTCAGTTAAATAAGAGGGATGGCACCTGAACTGACACTTCCCTCTCCAAATTTCTACTCCTCACCAACAGGAGGACTTCAACCTCGACAATTTAATGGGCATCAGCCCCACTACACTGCAAGTCTTTAGTGGCATTAGGATTCGTTGGTTGTTTGGTTTTATTAAAGCCGCATTAGAAGCAACGCGAGGGCGATTAACGTCGGACCTCGTAATTCTGAGCCTCTGTCAAGTGACAAGGACAATACCTCAGCTGGCATCCCCTTTCCTAACTTCCACACCACGCCAACGATAGGACTTTGAGACACGATAGATTTAACGTGCATCTGGCCCGGCTACATGATGGGCGTTTAGTGACATCATGGCTCGAACCTAAGACTCAATGAAAACTGCCGGCCACGAGTCCGTGGCCATAACCCCTAAACTATAGAGGCCGGCAACAGGACTCAAACCCGCGACTTGATGGAAATAACGTCAGCCGCGAGTTCGCAATCATGACCACACAGCTATCCCGGCCACACACCCTCAACAAATAAGTAAATAAATTCCATTTCTTTACATTTATCCTTCACATGATATTTATATAAATATATGCATATATATAAGAACAAATCATATGATACGAAGATTATTTCACGGCAATTCTGAGTTTGAAATAACTTTATATAAATATAATTGGCAATAGTTATTTAGAAATTTTAAAATTAATTTTTATATTTAATTTTTTAAAATATTTTTAAATATTTTTTTTTTATTTTGTAATAAATTAATTGCAATAATTAAATTAACAATTCAAAAATTAGTTATTATTATTTTATTTATTTATTATTTATTTAATTTATTTGATTATTTATTGTAAGTTTAAACCTTTTATTACCATTTTTTTAGGAAAAAAAAGCAATTTAAGTCAATACAATAATATATATATATATATATCGATAGTATCCTTAAATAATAAATCACCAGGAGGAAAGGGAAGACATGTTTATCCTCCCATTAAAAACACCAATTGAACAATAGTTTCAGGGTTATTGAAATAATAATAGAAAAAGCATTGGGAAATTTAGTTATTTTTTATCAAAAGTTATTTTATCAATTTTCCGAAAAATATAATTTTTAAAATTGAAATGTCCACGTGTGAGATATATATATATATGTATAATTATTCTAATGTTAACGATAAGATTAAGGTAATCATTGTTTTTTATTTCATTAAAATTGTAATTAAATCACACCTTGAAAAACATTACAGAATTGAAGTGAATGTAACAAAATGAAATTGGTATTCAAATATTTATTTTAAATTAGTATTTAAAGAATTACTATTTTAAGCATTTTTACTATTACTCATCAGATTTTGATCATTTAAACTCTGTAATTTCACAAAATTTCAAATCTAGTGCTTTTGTGGATGTTGGTTTGTGTTTAATATATACTATATGTCTAGAGATATATATATATATATATGTAATATCTCTATTCATATATGTATATTCATTATTATATGTATATACACACTGACAGAATTGAAAACAATCATTATATATAAAAAAATCAAAATAACCAAAAAAAAGTAATTTAAGTTAAAAATATTATTCAAATTTAAAACATGCTAAATATTATGTTGTCAAAAAAGACATAAATTTACAAAAAAATAATGCATAAAGAAGAGTACATGCAGGTATTATACATGATAATTTTATTTCAAATAAAAAAACAAAAGCAATTATTAAAAATACACTCCCAAAAAAAAAAATAAAGCAAATCTCAAAATTACGGAAAAATCAAAAAATTGGAGATAATGTTCTTTAAATATTATCTGAGACTTGAGACTGAGAAAAATGTGTTTATACTTATTCCTCAGATTCAAATATCACAACTTCAGTTAATTGCAATATAATTAATATAAAATATACCAAGGATAATCAAAATCTATAACAAAAGGTAATCCGTCGGATATGAGGAAAAATGCATTTAAGCCTAAATAAATAAATGCAAAAGTTAAAATATTAAGCTGCATTTCTATGTATATATACAATAATTTAGTACATATTAACTTATCCCTAAAATAATTTTAACTTGATTTTTAAATTAATGTTATATGTATATATACTATACTATATATTGTATATATGTTATCATATATATATTATACTATTTATATACTATCTATTGCTGTTATATTTTTTGTATTGTATTTTATATCTGTTCATAATTTAATAAATGTGATTAGTACTCAATAGTTGAACTAATTATTTCTACTTTTGTTATTTTTATGATTACATTTTTTTCTAAAGGTATTTCTCATATTTAGTTAGCATTATAATGTTTTTTTTCTATTTTCTATATATTGTGTTTTTGTTCTAACTTTTAATTAAATATTTGTTAATTGTTTAGTATTTTTAATAATTTTGGCCTTTTTCCTTATTTGTTTTATTACAATTTTAGTTATTTCTACTTTTACTATATATACTTAACACCCACACAAATGAAGTTATTCAAATTATGGAATGAAATATTTTCAATTACATCTTGTTGTACCTTATATAATCTCAATAACTTCTTGGTGACCATTTTTCCTTGGCGTATCTTTAGTCACAGCTAAGAATTTTGATTACTTGAATCATATTGTAATATACAATTTTCTATTTCTTTAGTGACGTGTTTTCTCAGCATTTCTCAACTTACTTGAGGTTTCTTTATTATGTTATTGGTCTTGAAAAGCTCACTTAGTGAAAGAACCTTGTGACTCATATCAACTATGACTTCTAGAAATGTAAGTAGAACTAAATATAGAAATAGAGTATTTATGTAGAGATTAAAGGAGAGACGGAATTAGCGAGATTGTTGAGCTCACTATACAGGTGTAATCAAGTGTGAGGTGATCTGAGTGGATTATCTGGTCCAGTTAGCTAGCGCTCCGGATCTAGTCAACTCAAGACAATTGCTTGGATTTATTAAGAATCGTAGAATTCTTAATTGTATATTATAAGAATTTATTATTATTTGATGAGGACGTGATTGTAACACTCAAATTAGTAATTTACATATACAGGGGTTATTCTAAAACGGCAAGGTCTTAAACTGATCGTTATTGAGTGATAATGTTTCTCAATTTTAATAATGACGTCAGTTCGTACAATTCATTTGGTTGTTTTTCTACTGAAAGCATACGTCCGTGATTAAACAATTCTTGTAGAGACCAGTTACGAACCGCAATGACGCTTCTCCTCATTATTATTATGATTAGAAAATCAATATTCCTATGATTGGAAGGAGACATTTACATGATTTCACGTACACGACGAAGAGTTAAACATCCTTCTCCTTGAAACAAAATTTGAAACTTTTCCGATACGACTTTTCTCACTCCAAGAATTCGGAAATGCTGAATTTTCTCGATCTACTCTATTAATGAATGTTATGAATTCTTCCTGAATTCCGGGTATTGTGGAACCAAATTCGGAGCTGAAATGATTAGTCGATTACCTTATGCAAATTACACTTTGGGATTGTCCGCATTTGCTACTAGCTAAACGCTGGTGAATGAGCTTTATTAAAGTGCATTGTTACTATGCATATTTTACCTTTTTGTTACTGTTCTACCTTTTGTGTTCTTCTCCTTTTGTGTTGCTGTTCTACCTTTTGTTTTTCTTGTTATCTGCCCTGTGCAAGTCTTCAACCAATACTTGTTAATTATAACATTTGAATAGAGTGTTCATTCTTCTTGTTCTCCATTGTTGGAATATTCTTCGCTGCCAATCGAACGGATTTCATGTTATTAATGTGATCTAGAATTCCTTTTTTATTTGATTAAGAACATTTTATAAGGAAGAAGCAGGTGCAAATTCAGCACAGTACAAGAAAACCTGACTGCCATTAATTTTCCAGATAATGCTTGTTTGATG